>JABASD010000931.1:0-52883 GCA_019776165.1 Pogonognathellus flavescens | reverse complement strand
AAGAAAACTTTCTCCTACAAGTAACACTGCTGAGACAGAAAATGAAATAATTCACTTTGTACCAGAAATACGTGAATCACCTGCTTTTACAGCTAATGACACATCTTCTAATGTCATTGCCCACCAAGATCAAGACATTACTCCAGAAAATATTAAAACAAATTCTTATTTAAAATACATAACCAATTATGAAGCTCCTTGTCGAAAGAAACAAAAACTTTATTGCAGCAAAGTTAACCGACTGACAAAAAGGGTCAGAGAATTGGAACAGGAAATAAAGCAAATGAAAACTAAAAGTGAAAATAGTATGGAAAAGCAGGTGAACAAAATTGTTGCTGCGTCAAAGTCGGAACTAACAAAAGCCAAATTTTTAATTGAACAGATAACAGCATATGGCAAGAAAGCTCATCGTTGGTCCGACTTTTACATAAAAATGTGCGTCATTTTATATTCAAAGTCACCAAAAGGGTATAAAATGGCAAGAAAACTGATGATAGTATCTCTTCCAGCAGTGAGTACACTGAGAAAATACATAGGACCTTCTTGTTTGGACCAGGGATTCACCGATCTGATCAAGTTAAGACTGAAAGAAGAATTTAAGACACTAAATGAGAATGAAATTTACTCTTCCCTGTTATTTGACGAAATGTCAATCAAGCCCAAAGTTCAATATGTCAAAACCGTTTCAAAAGTCGTCGGCACTGCATCAATTGGAAAAATTAATAAAGCAGCTCCTCCTCCTGCCAATCGTTTACTTTGTTTCTTGTTGAGAGGACTGTCAACCAAATATCGCATACCAGTTGGATACTATCTGGTCAAATGCCTAGAAGGAGAAGAGCTAAAAGAATTAATATTAAAAATTATAAAATCAGTCGAAGAAATCGGATTTAGGATCATACGGATTGTTGCAGACGATTCTACAGTTAATGTGAAAGCTCTAAAACAGCTTTGTGGAGGCGAACTAAAAGCCGAAATTCCTCACCCGTGCGATCCAACAAGATCATTGTTTAATTCCTTCGATCCCTGTCACATACTGAAGAATTTTAGAAATCAGTTATTAAGCTGTAAAAGAAAAATGATAAAGGATTCCAAAGCAATTACCGGAGAACCCATTAAAAAGTTATTTGAACTTCAGAAGGATATGGTGATCAAGCCAGTACGTTTTTTAACGCGCAAAATGGTGTTTCCAACCACATCCAAAAAAATGAATGTTAAGCGTGCCGTGAAAATATTTTCCACCGAATTGATATCAGCTCTGAAATTATTTCAAAAAAAGAAAACGAAAGGATTCGTGAATATTGACGAGACCATAAAATTCATGAAAAAGTGGTTTGAGGTAAAAATATCCCAATTATTTAATTTTGTTATTTATATATAATTTAACAGCTTTGTATGATACTACAGTAGGAGCAGTCATTAATTCTAATAATTAATATACCTTTTATTTAGATACATAATATATCGAACACTACTCACCACATTCACAGTAGGAATCAGAACGTGAAACCATTTTGGTTAATAGACGATAAACGATTCAACTGGCTGGAGGACAAATTTTTAACATACTTTGCTTCATGGAAGTCTACTGCTCCTTCAAAAATTAATTTTATAACTGACGAAACTTATACAGCATGCCGAATTACCACCGAATCAACTATTAAATGCATCAGGTATATTTTACCATTTATCAAATATTTACAATTAAATTAAAAAAGCGCTTCGAAAATTGAGAAGTATGACCAAATGCCTTATTTATATATAGGCCCTTTTTATGGCTGTCTAGAACGCTTGTACTACTCCATGATTTGGACCCTACAAATGCCAACGCAAAATTATTACTACATAACTATAGAAATATGTTTGGCTCATTGATATTTCCTTTTGTTTTGTAGATATTTGCTTGAAAACGGGTTCCATTTTGTTTTGACGAGGAATTTTTCGACAGATGATATAGAGTCTCTTTTCTCCGGGTTTTTATATATAAGCCCTTTTTATGCCTGTCTAGAACGCTTGTACTACTCCATGATTTGGACCCTACAAATGCCAACGCAAAATTATTAGTACATAACTATATAAATATATGTTTGGCTGATTGATATTTCCTTTTGTTTTGTAGATATTTGCTTAAAAATGGGTTCCATTTTGTTTTGACGAGGAATTTTTCGACAGACGATATAGAGTCTCTTTTCTCCGGGTTAAGATCTTGGCAAGGCTCTAACGACGAGACAAATGCTGTGGGAGTGCTGTATGCGATAGAACGGGTTTTAAAGCNGGAGTGCTGTATGCGATAGAACGGGTTTTAAAGCTTGGGATGCTTTCATCATCAAGCTGTGCAAATTCAACCTCTGATTCCGGTATTCAAGATTGTTTTTCATCCAAAATTAAGCATATCACTAAAAACTTTTACGACCGAGACATAGTTCAAAGTGTAAACTGTACTGCTTCTATCCTCAGATTTGCTAAGTCTATTTCTACATGCAAAGGTATTTAAACAAATATATTTAATCTCACCATATCATAATACCATAACGAAAATAAAATCAGAATGCTATGTTTAATATTTTATATTGTTTGAATTTGCACAGAAATCAAGTCCGTAAACGTAGCTAATGCCGGTATAACAATGATTGCTGGATTTTGTGTAAAAATTATCCATGAAAAGTTGCAAGATTGCAGCGTATGTACCAAATTTATTGAAGACAGCGACAACACACATTGTGGTAATACTTTTATCAAAATTCAAGATCGCGGAGGATTAAAATACCCTAATGCAGCGTTCAGCGGATTTGTAAAAGCTATTTTTGATGTTTTAAGTTCACTCGGAACCCAGCTGCTATTTTTTAGTAACGCAGTTAAAACAGTAACAGAATTCTTGTTACCTTATTTGTCTCATTCCCAATTGATTTGTGGTTGCAACAATGAAGAGCATACGAAAACAATAAGGAAAGTCATACTAACTTACTTAATTAAAATATTCATTGTAAACTACTCTAATCGCATGAACGAAAAACATGAAAGTGTTAAGTTTGAGAAGAAGACCCTCTCAAAGAAGATAAAAAAATTGTAGCATAAATGTTTTTGAAGTGTTATAATAATGATTTGCTTATTACATGTTGATTACGAAACAAAATTAAAATAAAATACACGATGAAAGCTGTAATCATATAGGATAACCCATTGAATCCCAAGACCGGTGGTGTATACACCTTGCGGAATTTGGTGATACTATTTGCCGTCATCGATATACAGTAAAAATCTTCAAGTCGTTTCGCCTGTAGTGTTATAATGTTCGTCTAGGTTAAAGCCAGATGAAAATAGAAAAGGGATAAGTGCTTAACTTAAATTGCTGGATGGAAATTTAATCTGGTTCTGTCGAACTGTAATATTATTAGCAATTCCATCATAACATAACATCGAGTTTAATCTGATTGGCTCCTTCAAACATTCAGTGGACACATTAGCCACATACACAACATAGAAATTCTCTAAAAGCCAAGCATAGCTTCATAATTGAAAATCTAAATATTCTATGACCTCATTACATGAAATTAGAGACGAACGAATAGAAGTCTCTTTCTGCTTCTACAACACACAGTTCACAAAATCACACACAAACAAACGGATATAACTTAAATCTTCCTACAAAACATTCACACAAATACCTACACTATATACTAAAATAGTAACCTTATACAGTTATACACAGTTGTATGTGTGTGTGACATATTATACACAAGTAACAGAGTGGGTCTGTGTAGTCTGTACCATACTTATTAGTCTTTAAAACATAAAACCTTGCGATCTGTAGAATTCACGTATTTCCTTTGGCTTTACCAAGAAAATCTACTGTACCTATGTTGTTATACTGACTTATTATACGAATGACAACAAGGTTAAGGTAACATCACTTTTTTACAAGAAATTTTAATTTTTCGTACAAAGAACAATTCTTTACAATCAATATTGGAACTGCTACGTCGCAGGGCTGCAAAAAGCGGGGTTTAAGTGTGCTCGGGCTGAAAAGTACACTGTAATGTAACCCAACAACAACACGTGGTCAGCTCACCTTTGACAATTTAATCCATTGCATTGCCTTTGCCTCTTTATACATTTTATACCATTTCTGTGTATGTGTGTCCATTAAAGTTCTCACATTAAGTCTGTATATAGCGTTTTCGTTGTGTGAGTCTCATATATAGATCATCAGATCACAGTTGAATAATCGAAATGGGTTTTAGTGCCTCAGACAGCGGAAGAAGCCGTGGAAGAACACAGGGAACATCAATCCAAAAGGATGGTTACCTATTTACGACTGGTAGTTACCTTTACTTCATACTCTTTTACGGTACAAAGTATATTAAGCTGTATATTTGCAGTATGAGAGATACCAGTGTATAGGGAGACTGCACGTTGTAGCAGGGAAAGTTGAAAGACAAGTTAACTGCTACGAAGTGAAAGGAAGCCAAGCAAACTGAAGTGAACTTAAAACTCGAAGACGCAAAGAGAAGGCAAATGAGATTTTCTCCAATAGGAAATGGAGAAATTGCAAGCTGCTTGGCAGAAAGCACAAAAAGGCTTGCCGACTCAACGAAAATGCAATACTGGTAATGCTGCTGTAATATGTAAGGAATAAAACACATGTAGGTAGGCATAGTACAGAGAGAGATACATTTTTTCTGTGTATTATACCATCGATACTACAACTAATTCTATGTAATACAGACCTATGTGGGATTTATATGCAGACAGGGTCGTTTCGCTGCAGCTACCTACAGGGTTATTGAATACCAAGTACCTACCTAAACTAAAATACAGATAGTTCCCCATCAGTCAATTTCTCATGAATGACTATGAACGAAAACCGTTGCATAATATTACAAAACCGTGTTTCTCTTTTAACAAAAAATTCATTTACTCGACCCTAGAATCGTCTGTGCAATACTTTTTTGTTTATTTAAGCCATTTCCAAGCGACTTTCCATTAAAAATGACTCAAATACATTGTATCTTTACTTTATACTTACAAAGATTTAGAATTATTCTTGTCTGCCATAAAATAAGTAGCTGGAAATTTGGAAGTATGTAAAACAACGTATATAAATAGGAAGGACCTATAAGATCTACACAGTAGGATTAGGACTCATAAATACTATTAGAATTTTCAGAATAATATGCCAATTTTTCCGAATTGCTATACTAAAGTTAACAAGTACCTACTTACACTAAAGTCTATTTTACATTTCCATTTCCTGCATTAGGAGAAAATAAAACTGCGGAATAAATTTAGGGGAACCCCTGTACAGAACTGAAAGATGGGCCATTTCCGATGATTCCGTTAAAAGAAAGTGTAACCGAAACTTAATGTAACTACGAAAGTCAAGTGTATGCGATAGTGCATTACTGGGAGCTATAGCTGTTTTGCTGCTAATGCAATGTAACAGTGTCTACGCTCTACTACCGATCCATGAACTTACTTAAGTTACTCCATGCAGTATCTGTAGTACCATGGCACACCATAAACCAAGCTTTTTAGCCAAGTACTTGATTTAAAACAAACTTTTACTGTATATCTGAACTATACTGCACATTACACCTACGCAGCACATAACATAATATTAAGCTACATATAAAACGACTACCATTTCCTTTACTGCTCAAGAAAGATATACACGTATTAGCTATATATGGCGGGTATTAGATATAGAAAAAGAGTATTGGGGTTTGTGCTTGCTTACTTGTTACTTACTATTTGTAGTTGAAGAGAGCGATGGTCCGCGGATATAAAAGCAATAAGTTTTGTTCTGGCTGACAAGTACTTTGGCAGGAAGCGAGCGAGCCAGTGAACCGAGGCAGTGCTCACAGTGTGAGACTGACTGCTTTTTCTTCTCCCGGACTCAATTCAACTTGTTGAAGTAAGTAATAGTGGGAGTAGTCGTAAGAGTAGCAGTAAGTAGTAGCGGAGTGAAAGTGGAGAAAGTCAAACGAGACGTGGTGTAGAACACTCCGTACTTTATTTTATGTCCATCTTTTGCTATTTCACTACACACCAATGCTATTCCCACTTTTCTTTACGGCTCTATAATGTTTACTACAAGCATAGCATACATAATATACAATCAAGTTTAATGGCAAAGGCTACTTTCGCCATTCGACATCAAGTAATCCCTGACGAAATGTAAAGAAAACCAAAAGAGCAATTTCATACCACTCACTCTCACTGTCTTATTCTTCTCTTTTCTAATAACAACAGATGAAAATGTACATCACTATATTTCCACGCAATCCTATACAAGTCATATACAAAGATTTCTTCTTTTTAAAAGAGATGTAACTAGGTACCTACATCTAGGTATAAATATACAGTTGAAAAGATCAGAAATGTTTTTACGTGTAGAGCCACATAGCTATATATGACTTCTAGAGCAGATTCGTATCTAGGATTGCAATTTGGGGTGCCACAAAACCACTTTAAGTATAAATGATACAAAATAGCTCCTCTATATTTTATTATGAAATGTAAGTAAGCAGATGAAATTTTCATACCCCTTTGCAAGTTGGCGTAAAGTAAAATACTGAATTATTATAAACGTTCAAATTCGATCTAAAATTTTTGGCAAAATTTAAACAAAAATCAACAGAAAAGATTAAAATTATGTGTAGCGCAATTTTTTTAGTATTTCTAAGACAAATTTGTAATTTTCTCGGATTTAAAGGAGTCTATATGGTTTGGTTAGCTGAAAATTTCGGAAATGTCTAGTCAATTTTCGGGAAATTAATTAGGGGGTGGCTGTCCACTGTGTGATTCCCCTCTAAATACGTCCTTAATAGTCCTCAAGCGATTTATAATGAAAGTAGGTTTTTATACGATATGTTTCGTAATATTAAGGTGGAATTTTTGCTAGGATGGTCAAATGAAGTCAGGACATTTGATGATGTATTAAAAAGGAAGATACATATGGGCAGGGTGTATAGCATGCGTAGGTAAAGTAAGGAACTAAAAAGATACCTGCCTATGTAAGGTAAAATAAACGATAAATTTATCTGACTGAAAAATCTGATCCTTTTCCTAGTCCTACAGAGAGGCACGTACCTACATTATATATTATGTTATGTATAGAAGTGTTATTTGTACATTGTGTTTGTTATATGCAGTGTAGAGGTATTGTATTTTGATATATATGTCTGTATATAGGGCAGAGCTTATGTAATTCTATGGTATATACTTTAACACAAAAGGCATTGTCGTATTGTTAAGAAAGAATATTATTATTGTAGAGGAGGTAAGTAAGTAAGTATGCTTTGGTGAAGTGTGGGTTGGTAGTACTCCGGTGAAAATAGAATTTACCAGCCTTAGCCATTGCTTTATGTAAGAGAGAGAGAGAGTAGTGCAATGGAAGCCGATGCCATTTCATTCCTCTCGACCAACAAAAGACTGATTGGATTCTGTGAGCTCTTAAGACTCTCTTTCTTCTCTTGGATTTCGTGTACTATTTAATTTTTTTACTTTCCTTTACCTTTTCCTTCCATTATTCCTATAAAACCCATCTTGTATACTAATACCCCCTTTGAATCATACCTTTCCTACCTTTGAATTTTATATACGAGATTTTCATATAAGTGAAGACTTACAGGAGTACAAGACTAAATAAGAAAAGAAAATACTAAATGAAGATGCTGCAATGCTCTTTTCTGCAACCTAGTCTTGTATATACTTACATAATGACATTCTACCTATATAGGTAATATAAATTTACAATGGTTATGGTAATCTTAAATGTATACCTACTACTACCTAACCTAACTAATTGTAATTGAGTACAGTATTATTTGGTTTTCAATAGTGGATTCTCCAGCTGATGCTGTTCTGTCACACTTTTTGCATTATTGCATCATGTACAGTAAATAATATGGCAGAAGAATCCTACTCATGATAGAGATGTGATGATGCTTCACTTTTTGTGTGCAGATATGAAAGGCCTAAGTCTTTATGTAAAGATTTTACTACAATATTATACCAATTACTAGTCATTATCTCATTGACATGTGGGTGATGTAAAAGGATAGGTGTAGGCGATTTCATGTGTCAACGAAAGATTTTTCTTTGCATTGCGTATTAAGCGAATGAATAAAAGATTACTATAGATGAATTTTAGATTTTAATTTTAATTAACAGAAGTGACTAACACTGGTGCTGGTTTTTAGATCCAAAATATTTTCATTTCCAAACATTTTTGTTGGGAATTAGTAGTATTAACTTTAACGAGGATTCTAAATATTTTATTTAAAATAAGTATAAACTTATTTTTCTAATTAATTGTATATAGTGATAGTATTTGTTAATTAATTCACGAATACTACTACTATTAACCTTCCATACTATTAGTGTAATAGGTTAATTGAAGTTGTAAATATGATAATCATTTTAATCGTTCAGTTATAGTAAATGAACATTAATGGGTAGATTTTATTAGTTAAATTCAGGGCAACAATGAGGCTACCGTTTGCTGTTGCGTTGCGTATATATACAAGACTTATTCTCTTATTAATTCCGTTATATTTTGTTTCTGTCAATCATTGTAAACCAGTTCACCGTGTAGTATTGTCAATCAATCAATTGTGTGCTTACGGTGTTTGTTTAAATAAAAGAAAATAACTACTTTCAGAAACTTTACTTTTATAACATAAAAGTAAAGTTTCTGTAACATTTACAATTCTATTATCATTGTAAATCTTTTATGTGTAGGAGTAAGCAATAAAGAACTGCACTGAGTTCATTTTTCTAACTTTTACATAGCAGTATAAACTTATAAAAATAACCAACCCACGTAACATTTATGTACTCACTTCAACTTTCTGGTTTTCCTTTATTATTATTTAATTTAACGTGGTTTAAATTTGTAATATCTTAAGGTTTGCCTAAGTAAGATTTCAAATTATGTCAGCGTGACATTTTATTATTAATTAACGTAGTAAGGTGTACCTCGAGGGAATATCCTGACCTTTCCAACAGTGTAATATGCTCCTCTCTTTTTGCTTAACACTTAAGAATCTAATATTCTGACGACGAGATTCATTCTAATTTTACATTTCATGATGATTTATATATTAGACCACGTAATACACTCAAGGAAGCACTCTTGCACGTCAACATCGTGAATGGAGCAAAGAAAGCTCAACTTTAACATTTGATTTCTGAAAAGTAAGCAGAATCGTTGGCAAAAACTTGGTCTTTGTTCTTAAGACAAAGGAAAAGCCATTAAGAATGGCTAAAGGAATGAATTCAGTGGTGCGTGTAAGAACAAATCCATTTGAGCATTACAAGTAGATTATGAATCACTGAGACAGACAAGAAGTATACGAGCATCCTTTTAGTCAAAAGTGGGATGAGATGTGTGTACGTCAAAGTAAATACACACAAAAATGTACAGAATTGTCAGTTAAAGTACTTTGGAGGATCCCTAGGTAATTCTGTTAAAGTAAGTGCACCATTGGTAAACAAAATAAATATAAATGATGAAACGTAGCGAATAACAGAAAACGAAATTACTACCAGAAGAGTCCGTGGACTCAAGAAGAAGAAGAAGAGTCCCATTTCCATCAGAAAACCAAAGTAAAATGTACAGTTCAAGTGCAACTCGTTGTACAAGAATACGCACTACAACCGTCTTGGGAAATAAAGAAATGAGTTGAGGAAAAAATGTAAGTTGTAAGAGAAAAGTGTATAGAGAGACCAAACGGGAAAAGTTACGCTTATTTAAACCAAACCTTCTCACAAGATCTTACTTAGTGCAATTGACATGTTTAAATTGAGAGCTGAAACTATCTTAAAAGTTAAAAGCGGCCCACAATTTGACAAACGTTAATAACGCTCACTGAACTCAGTCTGTTGGTTTGATTTGACGAACATTTATAACTTCACCAAATGCACAGCCACAAATATCATAAAGAATAATATACATATAGAAACTTCCAGTCAATTCCTCAAACTTGTGTGCTCCAAGTCCTGAAAGCCGCGCGGAAGACCACCAATGGTGACGTTAATAATTAGCCTTGTAATATTTACTCTGTATAAAGAAACTTCTACTAAACTAAAAAAGTTTCAAGTGAATCAGAGTTTTCACTTTCCTACTTGCAAGATGGGACTCCTACTGTGTGATATTTTGTTGTGTGGTCAAAGCCAGACTTATTCTTAATTATTAAAGTCTACCATGAACCAACCACCAACAAAATAAACCCAGATCTGTCAACATGAAGAAATGATGCAAAACGATTAAAAACATGTCCGAAACATGACCCCATGCTATTTTACACAGCTCCTGACATTTTAACACCGTATTTCGGCAAAATATAAGTAAAAAAACATTTCTTTATCCATAGACGTCTCTGAGAGCAAAGCTAATGTATGTAAAACATATTTATTTGTTTACTAATTTTGTTTCTTTATGTACAAAGAAATGTTTTATATAAAATCCAATGAATTCATGAGACTTTTATTGATTTATATATTAGAGAAGTATATTACGGGTTTATTTGTATGGTATATTTATAACTATAACTTATATTTTAAAGTCAAGGCCAATGGTATTGTCACACATGATTTTCCTCGCAGTTCAAACGGAGATGGTGATTTGAAGGAAATTCGGGGAGGACAGAAAATAAAACTCACCGCATGACTGGTTTGATATAGACTGTCAATTCAGGAAAATGTAGTGCACTTGAAGAAACAGTTGGTGAATCGCACTTTAGAGTAGAACTAGCAGTGTACACTCGAAACTTGTGAACTACTGGAGCGGAGAATAACATAAAGTACATAATGGAAATGGAAAGAAGACAAAAGAAAAGAGAACACACAGAATAATAGCGATAAGACGAAGTCAAGTGAGGCTTTTTACTTGCAATTCCACCTTTGTATTTCCAATCATTGCTATTGCTGTGTATCTTCAAACTATTACTCCTACCACTACATACTACAGACATAATATAGACACATTCACATACTGGAAATATACAACATCAGAGAATGAACCTACCTAGTGGAGAATCGGATAATATTGTATGAAAAGACAAATAGAATCAAAAGCAATGCCACACAACCTTGTGAAACAAAACTGATAAACCTAACTGAGCAAAAAGGAGGGTTAAACTCGAAAACCAATGCAGAGTGCAATGTGTGTGATAAAAATTCAAGTACTGTAACAATACAGAAAAATAAAAGTTTTGATTGCATTTGCTCAAACTGAAAGGAATAAATGTGCATTTATACAACAACTGAAATCGGACACATAAGGCCATGAGAAAAAACAATCTACACTATTATCGTATATTAAATACTACGACCAACTCCAAGTTACTATTTTGAACAGGCATTTACTAAAATGACAAAAATAAATTACATTTTCTACGAAAAATCCCTAATTATTTGCAATTGTGTTTTAGAAAACACATGTACAACAATTGAAATCACAAAAATCATTGAAAAGCTTGACGAAGTCATCTGTAGTTAAAATAGTAATTATTACTGTTACTCGTCGAAGTTAAAACTGCAGCTAAATAACCTGTAGTAGTACTGTAAATAATATATGACCAACTCTAAATTTTTTTGGACAGTCATTTACTAAGTGACATCCATAAATTAATTTTTTCATTGTGTTTTAAAAATTCTCTAATCCAGAATCATTAATTCACATTTCATTTAATAGGTGCGATAACTAATTGAATTCAGATGTCGAATCTTTAAGCAATAGTAGGATAATCATTAAGCATGTTGGAAAAAGAGTACTTTATTTCTTAAAATAATCTGTAGTAGTACTATAGGTAAAATAATTTATGACCAACTCTAAATTTTTTTGGACAGTCATTTACTGAAGTGACATTCATAAATAAATTTTTTCATTGTGTTCTAAAAATTCTGAAATCCAGAATCATAAATTCACATATAAATTGGTTATTGTAGAAAAAAGCTTTCTATCGTGTGCTATAGCCTTACATAACAAATTACTAACAATAAGTGCGATAACTAATTGAATTGAGATGTCGAATCTTTAAGCAATAGTAGGATAATTATTAAGCATGTTGGAAAAAGAGTACTTTATTTCCTAAGAGAAATGTTCTTTTGGATTGATTAAAATAAGCAGTGAAACTTTTATGAGCTACGGACTACGTTTCAGTAAATGCGTTGCTTTTCAAGATTTGTTGTATAAGCGTGTGCATAAGTAAATGTCATGCATGTCACTTAATTTGCTGTACCACAGACAAGAAAAATTGCATTTCAAGTTTGCAGTCTGGATTCTAGTATATAATTTATTATATTATGAGACAGCCTAAGATTGCAGACTGTACTGTGGAACATAATAGTAAAGCCAGAAATGCAATTTAGAAATGTTGAATGAGGGAATTGCATGTTTGTGTTTGGACTTGACTGAATTTGTGTCTTATTTAATAGAGACTAATGGAATGGCAAAGGACAGAAGATATAATTTACGACAAATAGATTTACCAAGTTCTACAACCAAAGCTAGAGATACGCTTTTCTTGTGCAAATACCTTATTGCCTGTTTAATAACAGTCTTTTGTGCTCAGTCTGTGTTTTTATATCATTTGTAAACTGCTCTGTTGGAAAAGAAATAATAAATACATGTTTGTTGTCTTGTCTTGTAAAAAAGCAATGTAAATGCACGTAAAATGTGAACAAGCCGTCAGTTATTCCATTGTGTCACTGAAAATTGATTAAAGAACTTATTGTAGGCATAATGGTCTGAGTCTGGAATGAAAATGCCCATTCTCTTCGCTATCTCCTGCTACAATACCAGTAATAAGTAACTTTGTAAAAAAGCCCCAGGGACAAATAAAACATCATCGTAAAGGAAAACCGTACACAGCTTTCGAAAGTGCATTTTGAATGCACGTATGGAAATAACTATAAAGTTTGGAATGACAACACACTTTCATATTCCGAAATGAAAAAGAGCATAATACAAAGTTCAGCGGGTGCAAATACAAAGAAAGTCAGGATTTCTCGCTTTGTGTGTGTATTACCAGATTCATTTTCCTTTTCCTATATGCCAAAAAATTAAATCCTCCCCAGCCATTCACATTCATTCGCGAAATAAACTCAAATTTTTATATAAGCACGATTCCTTTGTAGGAAACTAATACTAAAGCTTTGCTTGGCTCATATAATATTATCATTGGTAGTAGTTCCAGGTCAAGTCACCTTATTGTTCTCTTTGTGTAGGTATGTACACTAAAAGTGACAATTTAACGTTACTCGTGCACTCGTAGAATACGTGAAAGTTACCGTGGTTCATTTTATAGAGCACTTAAGCTTTTACTATTACTATATAACACAAACTCATCCTCTCTGTGTACTTGCAAACTTATAGCTCGGCAAGATTGTAAAGATAAAACTCTTTGCTCAGTCATTCACACACACCCACACCTAAAACTACAATTGAAATGGATAGTACCTATAAAAGGTACCATGTTAAGGTTATATAAATACTATGACTGCTATATTATACGTAGTATAAGAAAAATACACGTATGAGACTTCCCTTAAAATAAAATAGCAATAACACAAGTTTGTAGTTTACACTTTGTGCATGTGTATATATTTTCATGGGAATTTTGTCTTTTGCTCGTGTTATCATTATTAGCATTCTCGGATTTAGTTCATGGTGGGATTTCGTCCATCTTAAATACACACAAGGCAAAAGAAGTCTACCGCGAGGTAACCAATACTAATCTAGTTTACAGCTTTACACATTACAGTTTAAATTGAGTTTTTCCAAACTTCAGAAAAGATTCCTCAACTAAGGGAACAGAAACTTTGGCGATTCTGCAACTACAACCATATGCTGTACAAAAAAATTATTCGCTTGTCAAAATTACATTGGTTGTTACCTACTTATGTTAACTTAACTATAATTAATACTTAAAAATTACTTAGAATGTAACTTTTCTATTAGGTGTATTTTGCAATGCAACGTCGCAATTTCTTTGCCAAACCAATAAAAAAAAATTATTATTGTAAATTAGTAGATGCAAACCGCAATTCCAAATTTCGCAAACCTACTGAATGGAAAAGTAAAAGAAAGGTTGCATGTAGGTACGAAAGTACGAATGTTTTTCAAATATGTGATAAAAATGCAATTCATATCTACCAATTTCAGCAATTGAACCGAAAAATTTTCCCTGGTAGTATTTATTTCCAAAATACTTACGAAAAGACTTTATTTCTTTGGAAATGCCAAAGTCCGAAACTCTGATTCTTGGTTACTGGACTCTGAGTGTAGTAATTACGGTCACTCTGTCTCTCCAACTGACAGATAGAAGAGAGAGCCTTTGCCAAGGCATACTCTTGTGAAGTTACTGATGCAAAGCTAAATGTCTAGGTATACAACATATATCTATCTGTATCTATATATACTAGCCAACTAAAGCTATTTGAACTTTCTATTTACTTTAGCTGGAGAAATAAGCTTAGTTATATATATACAGATAGTGTAATATATAAAGTATATAATAATTTGGTATATATAGTCTTCTTTGATACAGCTCTGCTGTTTGCTGCTCGCGAAACTCGCGATCTTATCGTTAATAGGAAAATACACAAAAAGAGATGAGCTCTCTGTGAGCTTCAAGTATTTCCATACTCCACACACATTCGTACGTTCGTATTTATTTATTATAGCACAGCCTGATATTATAAGAGTATAAGAGATGTTGAGAAGAGTATAGTGTGGTAATATACTTGCCCATATATATTCCACGGTTCAACTCTTCTTCACTTTCACCATCCCGTTTTATGTAATCTCGTAAACCTTTGTCTCTCACTAACTTTTAACTACCCATCAACCATCTGAGTTCTCTACTTGCTAACTATTACCACTAAAACTTCTCCCACAATACCAATACTACATCATTTCATCGTACGACTACTACTGTGTGTGTATATCTATACACATGTATTCACAGTCTCAGTAAAACATATTAGTATTTACACATGATCACACAACTAAACTTTATGTGTATTCTTTACGTTAACCTCAGTCGTGGCACAGAAAGTCTTTTATGAAAATGTATACGTTGCAGCAATGAAAAGGTATTTATACGGCTAATCTATAAACGCTTTCGTAGTGCTTTATACTCAACGAGATGATCCCATTGATTAGTTGTACTTCGTATAATATTACGTCACTCTTATACATGCCAGTCACGAAATTATCCATCCCTATATTTACAGATAGGTATACGTACATAAAATAATCTCGTAAAGTTTATATAATGCTTTCCATTATAACTCATTTCTTATATCTTCATTATAAACACACTTCCTTTACTGATAGACCTTTAGCTCTGTATATAGTAATGCTTATTGTAATGATGAGGATTTTCATAGTGGATATATATACAGATAGTTAAAATTAAAATATGAGTTACATCTGGTAGGAATTTGAGCATTTAAGGCTTTGTGAGCTACTATAATAATGACAGCACTATATTTTTAACGATTAAATGGAATTCCCTCCTGTGGTAGCTATGCAATCAACAGAAGCAGCAAAGAATTCTAATTACGAACCTCAATAATGATTTGGCTACATAAAATTAATCGACTAGAATATTTCAGTGACTTTATACGTTCCTCCTGCATGGTTGAAGTTTCTATATTGTTAACAGATTTTTAAGATTAAAGTTATTTGTCTGATTTTACTACAGCAAAATACGATTATTGGATAACCACATGACCCTCGTGAGTATCAATCACACACAG
This sequence comes from Pogonognathellus flavescens, assembly GCA_019776165.1. Taxonomy (NCBI): domain Eukaryota; kingdom Metazoa; phylum Arthropoda; class Collembola; order Entomobryomorpha; family Tomoceridae; genus Pogonognathellus; species Pogonognathellus flavescens. The sequence goes on along the minus strand of JABASD010000931.1, from coordinate 37,112 downwards.
AAGCTATTTAAATTTAAATATTATGCAGAATAAGCACTAATGATAAATAAATATCCTCATTACTATTACACATTTGATGTCGCAATGATATCGCCCACAATTTTCTTTAAACCAGTAATTTTATATAAGGATGAATATTGACAGATTTCTGGTGCATCCCTCCTTGCATACATACATACTTTTGTTGTATTTTTGTAACCGTTATACCTATACTTAAGCTTCCAATTTTTGTATCTATAATAATAATCAGTGAAATTATTTTTGCCTTTAGGAATGACTATATGAATTTTCCTTTTATTTTTTAAACCACCGAATATTTGTCAGAATGAACTAGAATATTTTTCTACACTTCAAATATTGAAAGCAAACCGCAGGGTCTACAAATGTTCAGAGTTTGTTTAGAATTAAATGGTGATGTTCTCTGAATTGCAAATAGGTTTAACTTCTAGCCTTGACATGCCGCTTTGAATATGAAGGATGTAATCCGACAATTTAATTGGTTTTTGATTAATTAGTATCATCCTCTGTGCATATTACATTGCATTTATTGTTTCTGCATCATTATGCTTGTACAACTTAGAAGTATTATTAGCAAGAAGTATTTATAGAATGAGATTAGCTGTTGACTGACAGGTTTTTGATTTGTTGTAATATTAAAGTGGTAATATATCTATGTTAAAATTAGTGTAGTAGTAAGGGAAATGTTTACGAGTGATTTTTCTGCTATGTTACTCCCACTACTATTTATATTCCCTGAAGTTGTAAAAAGAGAAGCAGATGTGTGTATTTGGAAGGATGAGGACCAGAGGCGAATTGAGTTTGACGGAAAAAGTTTAATTTGGGATGCAGCCGCTCTTCCTTTACTTACTGAGTGAGTGAGTGTACTCCTGTGGGGACGAATTTCTCATTTCCACTGACAAAATGAAAATGAAGCCGAGAAGTCGACAGAGAATGGAAGAGTAATTTCCAGAGGAAATAGAAAATGCTCGATTACTCGAACGAGATTCATTCAGCTGAAAAGTAGACGACACACTTTGACGCTAACGCTACTACTACTACTACAGCGAGTACAGTACAAGTACGCCAGTATAAAATATATAGAGCAAGCTTCAGTGAACAGAAAACAAGTCGGCAAAGATAACCGAAAGCCAATCCAAAGAATAAACACAGGACGATGACAACGAAACGATGGGATGGCATTGCTGAGCGTGTATAGAGGGACATCAGCAAACAATTTGTTTGTTAGGCTTATAAAGCCTGTGTAAAATCATTTTGAATTCAATGCAGAATTTGAAACTCGGTGTAAAGTCAACCAACCAACCAACTCTGTCATCTAAAACTCTGGAAAACCAACAGAATGTCTCTAGATGATTTATTTTCACGATCTACTTACTTTAATTAATGGAAATAACATTACACTCGCTATTTTAACCAATTGCGTCGCAATTGTCATCCTATATAAACCGGAAAACAATTTTATACACAAGTAAGTACTGTAGGATACATAACAAACCCAGAGAATTCGGGGCAGCACACAGGAATTTGTAATAATATTGGAAAAGTCATTTATTTATTCTCCTACTCAAATTATTTTCTCTACTGCTGCATTCCATACAATTGTCAACGTGGCTAAAACTATTCTGCTGGAGGAATTCTAATTAATTCTCGCACATTTTACCACTTTTCCATTCTGCAATAACAACGACAAAAAATATAATAGTACCTACAAATAAAATTTTAATACCTACCGTAGCGTAGTTTACGTAAGCTATGCTAAATACCTATATATACTTACATGCAACTTACATGAACTTTTCAAGTGCAAGTGTAGAATTGCAGTTAATTTTTTGTTGGTTTATTATTAGTAATGTAGTAATAAGAATATATCGCATAATTTTAGTACAATTAAAATTGAATTTGCTCGACTAAACGTATATAGGTCCGACATTATCAATTTGAAATGTACACAACCAGGTTTAACCAAAGGTCAACAAATAAAAAATTACATCAGAGTTGGTCAGTCATAAAAAATGTATCACACGACACAAATAGTGTAATTGTTTTCTTTACACATTGAAATTAAAACTTTGCCTATATAATAAGAGTAACAAACTAATATAAATAGTATTGATGAATGAAACGATATATATAGCATAATAGTGGCATAAGGTAATGTATGTATATTATTTGGTTGTGAGTATTAAGCCGAAGGTGATTTGCATGCTAATTGCTGTAGAATTAAGAACTTGTTTAAATTACATAATATGAATACCTACTAAAGTGTTTGCGCAGAACTTTGCCCATTACGGAGCTAAATGGCTATTAGTGAAAGTGACTTTCTTAACTTGTCTTGTGAGGAAAGTGGATGAGGAGATGTCTACTTGTACATAATACTTTGTAGTGCTTACATGGAGATTTTACAAGTGTTTTAATACGAGAAACTATGCAAGCTTATTTATATCTCGGAAATCTGTAGAGCAAAGCCTGAGGAAAACAAGTGGAGATTAATTACGACTCGGTCTCTCTCACTCACCCGAACAAAATTGAATCTATCTGTATCGAGATCCCATTTAAATAAGCAGTCGCCTCCACACCAAAACTTCCAGACTTAAATTCAATTAGAACGAGTTAATTGCACAGAGTCCTGAGGATATTCAAAACTCTATTATCAAATTCATATATACAATATCAATATACATGTACACAGATACAGCGTATATGAATGATGACACAGTTTTGATGTAGATAAGGAAAATTGACAACACGTCTCTTTTAAATGTGCAATTGTAAAACAAAGTTAGTTAAAGCACTTACTAATTAGATTCAGTGACCTTACACCGAAAATTACAATTGGTGGAACCTTTTGTTGCAAAATAAACAAATTTTTGAAATTGTGAAAAATATATGAAAATAATACGATGATTTTACTTACTTTTTGTTTATGTGAAGATAGAAAGGTTAAAAATGTATTTCCAGGTCAGAAGATTCTGAAAATATCCTGAAGATTCCAAAAAGTAATTTCACGAGTAAGCATGCCACGAGTAGAATATCGCAGATAATTTCATTTCCATTGTCCATTAGCGAAATAAAGTAGATATTAATTAATATTTAGCAAATCCGGAATAAAGGAGATGTATATTAGTATATTTCCCAAAGGATTTTATCTTAGTAGTAATGGAGCTGGTAGTTATAAAGTTATAATGATAAAGAGAGTGAAAGAGTTATAAGAAAATACATAAAACAAAATGTTAGAAGAGTTTTGTTCGGGAGATTCTGTGAGATTCAACTGAATGGTATTAATGTTCCGTGCTAATGTGAGCTACATAAAAAACTTATAAGAAAATGAAACCAGGGTGTTTCGCTCATTATTAATCCATACTTACGTAGTACTTAGCAAACCATGAAAATATTACTCCTACTCAAGTTCCACTACACCAACCACCTACGTAATGGAATACAGATATAATGGAATACTCAGCTTTCCACATTCGACGGACATGAAATAAAATCGAGACTTAGATTCATCATAGTTTTACTTTCTAAAGTAGTTGCAGCATTAGCACCACCACCACTACTACTTATTAATGCACTCGTAGTATAACACAGCCGTGTGGTTTCGTCCTTTCGTGTAGCGTTGATATTTCTTCGTATAGAGTTTTTCGTACTGTGTGCATGCAACTTTAATACATGCATCCTTCCTATAACCCAAGGCAAAAGGAACTAGCTGGGTTATTCACTACACGTTTAGTAATAAAATATCTACACCTTTATTTTCCATTATACAGACACAGTAAGTATAGCCATTTATTCCTGCATCACTTCCAATAAATAATGCAATATTATTATACCTATTTATAAGAACCTAATCACTTTATCTGTATTATTCGAAAGCTTACTATAGAATTCCTACCGTATAGCTGTATTATTTACATTGTAATTACTTACATTCGTTTAAAAGGGTACAGGAAAATAGTTTTGGTTTGCCAATGCCAATAAGAGCACATATTTTGCAGGGCTGCACTAATATTTTCAGCAAAAAAAGAAATTGAAATAATTTTTAAAATGAATGAATTTTCCAGCAGTCTGTCGTTATGTTCTAAAAATTGACAGTTCCACAAAGAAATTATCAAATAGATATTATGTAGTAGCATTAATAGTTTTTATAAGAATTTTTCACTTTGATTTGTTAGTAGAAATAAAACCTTTTGATATCTTTTTAATAAATTCAGTTGTTTACGTTTTTTTAAATTTTAAGTATTTAATTTGCACATTACTGTGTCTACAGATTGATGATGGCTTCTGTTCAGTTTTGTATTCAATGGACGATTTATTTTGCACGTATGTGTTAAATAACAATATTGATTCATTATACAACTGTTGAAGGCATGTTTTCTCCTGTATTCATTTTTAATGAGGGTAGATCGATTTTCAATTTCCAAACAAAAGACACGCACACACTCACGGTTTAAGCACATATCTTAGCGCTCTTAAGCTAGGCACCTACATAATATTATGTGCAAATACTTAGGTAGTATGTTAGTTTATGGAGAAAAAAGTAATTTCAGTAACCTCATGTATAATTCTGCAGTATGAAAGAAAAGTAATAAATAAATTCAAGAAATACCACAGTGAAAATATCAGATCGTGCTTGACAAAAGCATTTTTCGTTGTAAATGAAGCAGTAGAATTAATGTTAGGAATAGCTATTGCAGAAAACACAAAAATCTACTATGTGATTTCATATTCTATTAAGTTTGTCATCAGTCATCATGTCCCACTTACAGTTATTTATGCATACACCTAAATGCAAATAATGCTTCTTATGCATTTGCATGTCAAGAAAAAAGAAAACGTATAATTAAATAAACATTCCTAATTCTGGGTATAATTTGACCTACCCCACCGAATTTAATATAATTACCTAAGAATCTCAGGGTCAATAAAAAGTCACGGTCATTATAACATCACCCCAGAAGATTGTATCTACAGGTAGATGTAATAAAACAAGCCTATATACTACACAAGTTTGCCAAAAATTAATTCGTATTCCCGAGTTATTCCACAGTCACTTTTAGAAATCCCGACGTGTCAGAAAGGCGTGAGACTGTGTTTGAGCCCAGATGTTGGTAATGCAAAAAGAATTTCTTCACAGAGCTCTACATCTGCAGGAAATGAACTATGTGAAGTGTCTGCAACCAGGATTGCATCTAAAATTCAGGAATGGCTGACATTACATGCATGCGAGACACGACTTTATATTCTAAAGCCTTTCTAGGCATATTGCCCAAAAAGGAAATTCAAAGCGTTATGCTGTACAAAGTATGATATGCTGTACATAGGTATATTAATCTTTACGTATATAAAGCATATAAGCATACCTGTTCAAGAATAAAGAGAATATTATATAATACCTACTATTACCTACACAGTGAAATATACAAAATACAAAATCTTGGTTGTGAATAGGAAAAGAATAATACTTGTACGGAATATGGTATAGAATTTTGTAAATCTTTATTCCAACATAGTTCCAAGTTCCAACTCGGTTTCCCACTTCACGCTCAACTGCACAAGATGAGTCGTAGTCATCGTCGTTCACATACAGATAATACACTAGCGGAGCGGAAAGGGTGATAAAGAATGGCTCTATAGAACTCTTCAGCGGATAAGCATCGCCACTCACTCTGAGAAATGGAATCCTCTCTCTCTCTCTCTCTCTCTCTCTCTCTCTCTCTCTCTGTGTCTCTCTCTGTCTCTTTCAAAGTATGTAGCATGTTTTAGTTGGATTCGAGTTGGCATAAACATAAGTGAAGTACCTACTGGATTTTTCCAGCTTTATTATTATCCCTTGAAAGAGATAGCAATTATTATCGCAGTTACCAAGTTAGAATATACAATGAGCAGAAAAACTTTCCCTCTGTGTAAAGTAGAATCTCACTAGTGCAATATTCTATTTTATATTAGCCACGCTTTCACATTTATAAACATTTCAACCATAAATATAATTTAAATTTAGTAAAATTGCTGTCGTTTCTTCCGTTCTCTCTCGTTCATGCAACTTTCTCTGTAATTAAAATGAGCTTACCATAGTATGAACAGGAAAGTCATGCATGTGATTCCCAAAGAGGAAAGCAAAAATACAACACAAAAATTTTACAGTGTATAGTTTCACCAGAGTGGGAAAAGAATTTTAAAACTACAGACCGAAACTAAATACGGACAATAAATAAGGCTGGTTTATATTTCAAGTAGTGAATGAGAGAAAGCAAAGGGAAAACAAATTTTTAAACGTACACAGGAGTTTCCAAGTAAGGTGTGGAATTAGTAACACATGGCTTCATACGAAAAAGGTAGGTTTTAGGTAGTAAAGGTATGCATTCATGTTTACAGAATATATTTCCATTATGTTCAGGGATTTGCTAACAAGGATTCTGATACTTTAATGATTTTTTCACTTTAACCTCAAGGTATCGTATCAACAACACTACAACCATAAAACTTGAAAGAATTCTAAGAATGTTTTAAATAACAAGAATTCTATACGTCACTTGTACAGCTTAAGATTTAGACGCTTACAATTATGGATATATTTTATCTGTATAATACAATATACCTACTAAACTTTTTCTTATTCCAGAATAATGCTACATAATGCAGGTAATAGAAAGGTTTAAAATTTTAGGAGTAGACAATGCTAATGCCCCGTAGCTTAAATATTTGGGAAGTTCGTGAATAAGTGAAAGGTTCAGGTAAATCTACAAACTTGAATAATGCAAGGCATTAGATTAGATTCATATAAAGTAGTATTTTACTTATATAGTAGTGTAATGTATTGAAAGTTATAAATACTTGAGAAATTCCCATTTTTTGTGCGTGTCTCAATGGTTTCCACTTTAAAAATTGTAAGTGTCTGCAAAAGTAGTATGAACCAGAGTAGTTGAACAAGTTTGTGAGAAACTACCTGGAATTATTTCCCAATCTTGCATTTCTTTCGTTTTAAGCAAGAAGAGAGCTGGTAAAAAGTTTTAGGGAAACCACTTGTTGGTATCGCTACATAAATTTACGCAAAATGTTCCTTGGCACGACTAGCTCTCTCTCCACCAAAAGGCGAGTTTCGTATAAACATGAACTGCGGTTGTATTACACCACATTACCACATAAATACTGTATAAATGCAACCAAGTATATATTCTTTATGTGCTATAGCTGCTACTCTCTAAAATGCTACACGTTCTATACAGAGGAATCTATGACACTCTATGAATGGTAAAGAAAAAGACTCGCGAAGGAACGACAAGTTGGGGTTTTCTTCGCGTGAACCTTTTTCCACGGAATAGCAGACGGACGCGGAGAAGTTAAAGGAGAAATATAAGGAGCCATGGGAAAACCCAGTCAGACTCCCTTTATAAATGAAAGCAACAGCCATATAACTTGCAGGATTCGGGTTTTTTGTATTCCTTTTAAATATCCCTGGAGAAAAATGTGAGATTCTTGTTTCGAAATTAAATTGAAATGGGGTTTTAGTAAATTTCGTTGAAATTACTCCCGTAAGGGAAAGTCAACACAAAAACCACACAGTTATGTAAGACCATACCTTACAATAGAGTAGTCCGTAAGTAATTTAATATATAAAGTAAAACAAGGGAACGAAAGCCTTAGCAGGCAGAAGTATTTAATAATATTTTGCTTGACTTTACTATAACGCTCCTTGTTCAGTCTTTCTTTGTTTCTCGTGGATATTTTCAAGCAACCAAAACCAAAACGTAAATACATACCTAAGTATTTACACAGCAGACAAACAGCGCTACACATTAATCTAGTACAACTACGCAAAAGCCAAAAGGGATGACAGAAAATTTCAATAAGCTGGATGCAGCCGCCACCACTGGATTTTCTGAAAACACAATTGAACCACATAAAATACACAGAAGGTACAGCGACTTCATTTAATTAGTAAAAGTATTAGTACATCGTAATACATCTGTAAATATCATCACTGCGTGACTTTTCCAAGTCCTCTGTCTGTAGTATCACTACTAAGAAAATGAATGCAATGAAAGTATGAACATACAACACAACAAATATGAATAAGTATTTTACGTATAGAGTACAAGACATGGTAAAAACGAGGTCATTGAATTTCCGCTCACGCCAAACAGTAAAATACAGGCAGCATATTTATACGAAGAGATACTCAAGGGCCAAAGACTTTTGTACCTACCTACTTCCACTTTTGTATATGTATATGTTAAAAAATAGTCGTGGCAGACGTTTTGTGGCTATTCCTTCCCCAAACAGAGACAGAGTATTAGTATACATCTTTATACTTACTATATTACATACATTAAAAGTATACACAAAATTGTCAAATATGAATCCCATTATTATGACGCATTTTTTACCATTTGCCTTTATACTATTCATTCTATTGGCATCACTAAGAGCAAAAAATTCTTGTCAAGTATGTAGCCAGCTATACGCAATGCAAGGACCAACGTGGGGGAAATAAAAAAGAGAGGAGACTCGAAAAGAAATAAAAAAATCTTCAACGCAGCCATTTGCAATTCCAAACGACGTAGTTTTTTCTAAGTGGGCACTACAAATATTTCTGTTGATATAAAATACAAATAAATGTATATAGGTAGTAGTAATACCAATAATATCTTATATACATATGTATGCGAATAGAGTAGTCAAGCAAAGCTGTTATGATATATATGCATATAAAAGTATACATAATATGTCGGGTAAGTATACATGTACGACTTATGTTATAGTTATATACTACAGATAGAAGAGTCAAAAGAAATCGCTACTGCATGTAATGTATGTAGTGCTGTGTATACGTTTATATTATACCTACATGTTGCGCGAACATTGCCATTCACAGGGGAAAACTGTCTTTCACTTTTTACTTTCTCTACGGGGCCACTATGTCAAAAGATTATTACCTACGCCTTCCACATAACTCTTGCAAAACTCCGGAAAAGTAATAAAAATATTCTTTGATTTCTCTCTGTTCTAAACTAAACACGCGAAATAAATTTGTATGTATACCTTATTTCCGTTGTTCGTGGAATTTGAATTTTTATAAATGCATCCTTGTCTTCTCAGAGTTTACTACTTGGATATATGGCGAATTAAGTTGGATTTATGCTAATAGATTATTTAAAATTATTCACAAAGGAAAATTTATATTCTTCGGGGAAAGACACGAAACAAGGCTACTCACTTGAACATGCATGACTAAAAAATCTACATAAATATGAAATTACTACATGGAGCATCGTTACTTTAATTTGACAGTAATAATTATTATTGAATGTCAGAACAGAAAAGGATTGATTTGTTACTTGTCTTGTTGTCACTCCATCACCTCCCACTCACGTTGTCTCACCTTGTGTGTAGTAAAATAATGTGAAAACCTTTAGAAGTAAAAGCTCTAGAGAAATATATAAATCTTCAATCCAGTAAACTGCTACTGCTACAACGTGTGCCACATAAAAATTGACATGGCAAGGACGTAGTTTTTATTTATAGCTGTTTTATTACATATATTATACTGACTGAATCGATTTTTTATTTCGTCTGCTACGTAATATTATTATAATTTATTTTTGCTTAGAACTACTACTACTTTTACAACTACCACTTATTTGCTCTGTTCTACCAGTATAGACTTGAAATATTGCATTATCGTCAACATAGCTATAGACTTAAAATTCAAATAGAATGTACTTGTTCAAAATTCAAACTACAGATTAAACAGGTATTTCTGACGTTTATAAGATATGCATTTTATAGCGATATGCGTTGAAAATAAACCATTGGTCGACGGAGTAGAAAAGTTTCGCAATTGAATTCAAAACAGCATTATGCGTAAGTTTACAACTTAACTGCTTGCTGACATAACTATTTCGCATATTACGCCAGAGCAATATTTACAAGCAATGGTACCTTTACAAAAATACATTGAATGAGTCAAGGGTCATGAAGAAGTTGACCGGTTGACTCCATCTTCGAACTTAGCTTTCCAATAGATCCCTGGAATACGTGTACTAAATTTTAAGTCATTATTGTATCCCACATTTTTCTTCTCTGCAGACAGACATACAGACACAAAGACAACCCATTCGCATATAAATATCTTATGATAAATAATGTAGGTTCATATTATTATTAGTAGTAGTAGGTATGTATTACGTGTTATACTTACCTGACATTATACAACTATGTACTATGTACTACCTGCTAGAAAAATTCAGAAATGCCAAGTAACAAGATATTTCCTTCCTTCATCTGTTCAGGTTTCCATTTGCCGTTCAACTCAAAGAAACATTGAACAATATGCGTATTAGAGCGAGCTGTGACTATGGATTGTATTCTAAGTTAGCAAAGGTGCTTTGTTCTATCATGTATGTTCAAGAAAACATTGCTATGCGCAATTTTTCAATGTGATATCGAGTGACATATTATATCATTACCATTTTAGGTATATGTAACTTACAACTTTAACTTAAGTAAAGTATAGCTCACTCTCACCAAATCGAATGTGTCCTGTACGGAAGAAGTACAGCCTCTTAGGAATTTACATCTCAAGATAGACACATTAAATATTACGTTTCATTCTTTCATAGGTATGCCATGAGAAATACTATGCATATGTAATATTGTTTTGCATCTATATAAAACATCTTAATTGTTGCAGTAGATAATCATATTATAATAATTCAGTACCTTTCACTCCCACGTATTCTGTATTTCAATTCATTTGTATAATAAATCTTTTAATGAGCTGAAAAGCATATTTTGCAACGTTCAACCTACTTCAATATAATTGAAATAAAATTATTGGAAAGCCTTATTTTTTTCGTAGACCATAAAATTAGAAAAAATCACTCTGTTAGACCTTCATAAAGAACATATGAACAAAATTTTATTGGGAAGAGTAAATCGAACTGTATATTAACAAATTAGCATAAGAATCATATACCAGAAATGAATTGCCGGGGCAAGGCAAGTACAGGGCAAGTATACGACTGTGTTTGAGATGTGCTTTATCCATTTCTACGGAAAACTAAATGGATTATTTATTGTATGAATTGTGCTTGCTAATGACATAGGCTGCTTATTACAACTATTTGCAAATTTAATTTCCTAGTATTTAGTATAATAATTATAAGCGTAGTTACGTTGCGTCTTGAGTATTTTGTATAGTAAGTTCCTGGATGAATTAGCTGAATAAAACTGCAGCAAGTAAAATATCACCTCATAATAAAACACATCGTTATACACACAAGATACATACAGCTACGTCATGTAGACTGCATATTCCCTCATTTTGCACAGCGTGCTCACACATAATAATGTTCTAAGGACAAATGACTTTGTCTGCAAGTACATAGTCAACACAGTGCAATTTAATTATTAATTACTGCAATAAAGCGTTACGAGCTGTTTTCGCTATAGCATTGTGTATATTTCTATTAAGCAGTAGTCAGTGGAAGTGCCTGTGGAACGGCATACACGGAAACACAAATGTTTCTATTATGCTATAAAAACAACTGTGATGCCTGCTAAGTATGCATAGGAAACACAGCAATACGTCTCTATAGAACTTAGCAGTCGCTTTTCCAGCATTATTTCAACATTCCATTGCTAATGACAATTAGATGCATTTATACAGATGACAAATTGGTGCAAAACATGCCAAGTGTACAAAGGAAAGGACACAGTTTAAATGTATGTAAGTATGCGTACAGTTTATGTATCTATGTTGGCTAATTTGTTATATGTTATATGCTCAATTATGATTAACCTTATATACCTCCGTGGCAATACTATACAACTACAATTCTTGACAAAATATACCTAGTTGATATATTTACACTGTTACAGTATCACCCTTAATCATTGTTTCGCTTTATGTCTTACAATATACTTGTATCAGCATTGTAAGTCACAGGAAGCTTGTAAACCCTAAACTGTATAGGTGCAATAAATCCGTTATTTACTAATACATGCCAACTAATTAAGGCTAAACCTTGTTACTACAAAAAGCTTGAGTTTTTTACAACCGTGAACTATACCACGTACATACGTCAAATGCAATAATTGAAAATGCAAGATTTGTCTATGTTAGTTAGTAAATTAAAATACCAAAATATTTTATCAATCTGCAAGAAGAACAAAACTAGACAAATTCTTCAGTTCAGTGCATTCCTAATTCATATGCTTACTTTGAGTACTTTGTACGTTAAAGCGTATTTTTTTGGTTTCATAAATTTTGTTTATTATATACACAATTTAGGTTATTCTATCTTCTTTATTGTGTATTTTGTAAGCATTACCTAATTAGTTTTATTTTCTCATCTTCTGGTTCAACGGTCTGAAAATTGGTAAGGAGTATTGTAAACAGAGTGTAGGGATAGTAGGGAAATGAATTGGGTTCGTAAAAGGGGACATTATTAGTGGGAGATAGCGTTGATGTTGATTTGGGTTGGGCAGACTGAAAATGAGCTTCGTTGCGAATATTTACTTACCGTAGAGTGTAGAGTTGTAATATACAAGGCTGTTGCTGCTCCGATTGAATGCTAAAGATTCAAAGTCAACATAGACACACGGAACTGACGAAAGAGACGAGTTTTCACATAGGCCTACTTGTAGTGTGTGTGTTCTACTGCCAGAAAAGTTGGACAGAAATTGGAGAAAGTAATATTAGAAGATAGACAGACATCTACATTACCCTGCTGTCTATATATGTAGCGATTCTATATAATATTCTCTTAAAAGTATAATAATATGGTGAGAGTGCCACATGAGAGAGTGGAAATACCCTGGATGGGATTCTCTCGCACTTGACACACAGCAGAACTGAACAGATATAGCTTGGACTGTATTTGAGTGCAAACACACAAGTTTTAGGAGTGTTATGCATATACACTCGTAGTGAGACAGGCGGTCCTTCACTCAAACATGCAAACTCCTCACTCTGTGTGAAGTACGAGGATATGTACACAGAAAATACGGCGACAAACATCTACTTAGTATTTAAATAAGCCGTTTAACACAGAAAGTAATCGATGAAATTACACGTTGGGGAATTCGGCATTTTGGAACGAAATTATTCATTTCATTCACACACACAGAAATATATATAGCAAGCGAGAGAAATATAGACACTCATTTTGTCAGTTCACAATGTTTTCCTTTGTACATAAAGTTTTTATGTGTGTTTTTCTTTTTAAGTCTTCTTATTAAGTAAATAGGTATACATGGCAATATTTATAGAGTAAGGCTAAAACTTGCTTTTGGCTGAGCGCTTGTACAGCGCTTATCTGACAATGCACTTTCTTTCGGAAGAATAATTGCGAGTGTGGTGCTTCGCAGAGTTGGTAAAGAAATGCAGCCATATATTATGCTAATGTTGTATATTAAAAGCTACTTATCATGTTTGTTTTTGCATTCTAGAGTTTACACAAGGAAGTTTAACACTTATGCAAGTTGCACAGTGTAAATGCATGATTGGTGCATTTGTGAGCGATATTGATGGCAAATGTAAATTTATATGCTTTCCCTCCCGAAATAAAATAACAATTGCTAAACGTCTCGTCTCAAGTCAATCATTAATTACAATTAATTGAATGCAAACTGCACCCACTGATAATTTGGAGGTCTAAATAATTTCCTACATGGGCGATGAAAATATTACAGCCTTCATTTTATTAGTGCATAATTTTTATTCACCATATAAACAAGCAATACCTAATCCTATCTAATAAAGTACATTTGCACTATCTGTAAATATCGACAACTATAGGTAAACATGCATGAATCTATACAGGGCATAACAATATAAAGGTACTACTGTCATACATACATAAATAATTTCGTATCCAAGAATATCTCAAATTCGTTGATATATAACTCTGAACTCTGAACTTTGTGAATGCTTAAAATTAAATTTACACTGTATAAATGTTATACTCAAATAAGGTCGTAATAACCGACTTTTAAAAAGTATGATGTATACTTTGTATACTAAAGACGGTAATCTTTCTCACAATCCGTAAATGAGTCATTATTATAATATTTAAAAAAGAAAGAAAAAATTGTAAGAAGGATAAAATGAAGAAACGAACGTTTCCTACAACAAATGAATTCAATAGAGCTACAGCTTTGATTGTGTAGGAAAGATCGTTACAAAGAATTGACACTTGTTATTTCTTAAAATATTGTTACTAACGATTTCTTACACGCCTGCCTGCTGAGAGGTTGGGAATTATAGCTTGATAGAATTCTCTTAGAATTACCGACACATGATTTAGAGAGATCTTGTTGCATGTGTCGGATTTCTCATCTGCAAATTGTGTGAAGACTCTTTCACTTTATCTTTAGATTGTTATGCGTCAGTATAAGTATTGAATGTTTGTTGGTAGCATTGAGTGCAGGAGAAAAACCTGAGAAAGTTATAATGAGACACACTTTGTTATTTTTTTAGGGCTCTCATGCAACAACACAAAGCAGACAATAGTTTTCTGCTAAAATTGAATGTCTCTGTCAGATGCGCTACACGTAACTTGTGTTTTTTTTCTATAGACCTTGTGTATTACCCCAAATGCTTTTATTTTACTAGTCGAAATATAATATATCGTAGCTTAATACACACTCAAAACTGGATTGAAGAAAGAGGGAGAGTCTCAATTTTCTATATATATATTATCTGCAATGAACGTCACATACAGGCCGAGAAACTAACAATAAGAACACAAGTACATGTAATCATGTGCGTCATGTCCCTACTGGTAGTTATGTCTGTAATATTTCATCCTTTCATTGTTCGTGCTTGCCTGCAATATTTTTTTAACCTTGTACAAAGAAAAAGCATGTCTATAGATTGTATCTTGTCTTGTCAACCAGAAACGCCACAGGCAGTGTACTATTGATATATAGTTTATAGGAAGTAGTAGTAAATAATTTGAGAAAGGCACTTGTCTCCAAGCACTTTTCCTTGTGTCAGTAGAATTGATACAAAATTGACACAACCTTTACACAGAATGTTACTTTATATACAAAGAAGTAACAGTACTAATGAATAATACATACGCAGAGGATTTATCTGTATTGAAGAAGTTTTAGAAGAAAATTTTGTTTGCACACGCAAATGAG
Source organism: Pogonognathellus flavescens (assembly GCA_019776165.1). Classification (NCBI taxonomy): domain Eukaryota; kingdom Metazoa; phylum Arthropoda; class Collembola; order Entomobryomorpha; family Tomoceridae; genus Pogonognathellus; species Pogonognathellus flavescens. The sequence continues at coordinate 21,944 of JABASD010000931.1, read as the reverse complement.
TTTTGTAATGCATTATTACTATTTCATTTTTTATTTCCTAACTACTGTATGAAAAATATTTCATAAATCTCACGCAATATTTTTAGTAGAAGTACCAAGTTAAATTGTCAGCATAATTTTTACATACCTACTTCAAAAAATGATTTGCTCATTAAAAATTTAATTACTTTGCAATGTTACAAAGGACTTTAATGAATTAATAGCATCATTTCTAATAGCTTCAATGAAATTGTAGGGAAACCCGCAGTGCCACTTGACCTGGATTAAATTTACTCTCTCCGAATCCTGCAAGGGTCCTGAATAAATCTCCTTTACATTTATTAACGGTTGAAAATGTGTTTGTACTAACCCAGGAAGCACGTTTCGCATAGCAGTTAAATTTTTGTTTGAGTAATAAAGCACAATAGAATCTGTGCGAGGTTATTTGATTCTATACACGAAGGTAGAGTTAAAAAGGTGATAACAGCAGCTTTACAAGTACCTGATCCATTTTTCGAGTGTTATAAGCACTCGTGCTGTAGCTGTACGATTACACTACAGAGTGCCATGTAATGTAACTTGCTACACTGTTAAAAAAAATTCTTGAGTTTGGACACAGCATCATCATCATCTCATCACACAATACAAAATGTGCCATCCACGCACTTTCTCCTAATCTTTGCCTTCACTTGACTCTACTCTCTCTGAGAACTATAATGGTTTTGGCATGTCCCTCGAATAAAAGCAACGAGTCAAGTGGACTCTTATTTCTGCAGAATATTGTATATCAAACACTACTTGATGCAATCTTCTTCGTCGTCGTATTCTCAGTACTCGTCTCCCATTGCCATCATCATCCTCGACCCAACAACGACATACTTCTACAATTTACAATATTATATAGAAGTGCTCCTCCTTCCCATGTATAGTAGTAGCTAAATACAAGACCGATGGTACTACTACTACTATTACTTACTACTAGGGTAGAACTACTAGTACTTCTCGACAAAGATCAAACTGAGGCACACACTTGAGAATTTGCTGCAGCACTCTCACCTAATTGCCTTGTCTTGCCCTACAGACATTCAAAAGACAAATGTGCAAACCAATGAACTACTAATTCAGTCCAGAGATACTGCGTGACACGGAAATTCCATATTACGAGACTAGGAAAGGTAGAATTGCTAAAAGCACGGAATCACAGAGAGAAACAGTGACACTCTTGACACAAGCTAGTTGCACTTATCACAGAAACACAGCCCTAAGCTTCCATCTTGCATTATAAAACACAGACGATTTTACTAACTATCATTCCACCACCATAGTGTATTTGGACGTGGTAAGCAAAGACAAAGGCACACACAGAGAGAATTCACAGGAGAAGTTGTGCCGTGCTACAAATTCCAGGTTCATAATAATATTATTCACGTGCAGCAAAAACGATTTCCTACTTGTTGAGAGAAATGTGGACAGATGCTAACAAATCTACGAGAAGGAAAGCTATTTTGAAACAGAGAGAAAATGAGAGAGAGAGAGTAGGAGGATAGATGTGAGATTTGATACGTAATGCAATAATGTTTGATATGGAACATCGTATACATTTATATCTAGGCTTGCAGCTATCCCTTTTCATGATTTACTTATTTAGACGTAATGGCAGTGACGAGGAATGAAAGCATTGCTTCCAGCATTTCATTACTGTTATTTAGAATGTATATTTCTGTCTGTATCGTGTGAGAGCGAGAGTTAATCAAACTACTGTCTCAAACTACTACTACTACTACATGTAGTACAACCATAGTAGTTGGGTGTAAATTGTAAATATGGGAATAATGTAAATGCAAATGGAAATTGCGTTCTTCACTTGAAGTATTCTGTGTGTAATTGATAATTGTGTTAAGAATTACATTCATTCTATTAACCAGTACAATATCAAGTAGGCTGATGGGCAATTTAATTACGTGTGTCATTCACTTTAAGTCAAGTGGACGTTGCTGTCACATTACCCTGATGAATGTAGTTCTATATAGAGTCTTGTAATGAGTATAATATGAATTAGATTCATTCGGAGAAGGGATAGGAGATAATCCTATCAGCGGAGTACCCACTAAAGGAATCCTGCTTCAAGTCTCGTTTGATTTGCGTTGAAAGTTGCTTTTGATGGAAAGTAATGCATTATTGCATGTGAGTGTATATGTATAATTAATATGGCAGTTTGCTGTAGAATTTCTACTTGAACAAAACTTTGTTAAAGTAATGCAAGTGAATTGTTCATGCGGAGCTGTGTACAAAATGTATTTATTTTCCATTAACATGCAGTAGAGAAGTTATATTTTTCTTTCATAAACATAGTAATTATTCTTGCACTACATACAATTACAATTACATTGTTGTATTTATTCAAATAATCAAAGAAGAGTTAATGGAAAGTAAATGTCAGCTAATATTTTCTGTGTATTATAATATTATCATTATAGTTATATAATTTGTAGATCTGTCAGTATCAAGCTCTGTTTTATTATAATGTAATAGATGTTATAGGCACGTGTTAAAGAAATACATATAGAAGATTCGATTGATATTTTATACAATGATAATTCAAAATAAATATATGAATGAGTATGACAATATATATATCGGTTCTGGTTCTCTGTAAACTATTTTTGATATGATGACAAAATGCAATGTTAACACTATCTCGAGGAACACTTGTGTACATACAATAGGAATTAGACACTTACTTGTATGTGCCATGTGTATCGAAATAAATTAAATTAGAACAGTAAACTGCCTTTTTACTTTTTATACGCTGTAAAATTTTCTTCTGTTTGCAGTAGAAGTAAATTGCATAATTTGCAATCACTGGGCATGTTACAAATAAAAATGGAATGCAAAAAATGAATATCGTTTTTAGGATTATATGTAAGAACTTACGATAAAAGCAAAACAAGTTGATAACTTCTCAAATTATAATTTGTGGTTGTGTCAACAAACATGGTACTGATCTGAAATGTAAGTGAACTTACTATATAGACAAACTATTATTCGATACACCGAAGTCTATCATTGTTACAGTTGTAAACTGACGCACATATGATTAAACAAAATATTATGTTATTTTAAGCTTAATTTGCAATAACACAAACCACAAGAAGTGCTATAAGTATTTGTAAAGTCGCTAATGATAAGTGTAAGCCTTGCCCTGGTGTATCTTGCTGGCTATACACAAAAGGATTGAACGCTCGTGTTAGTTATTTCTTGAGGCATTCAATGTTCAACTTTTAGATAATTAAAGTTTTAGCAGACTGTGAGCAGAGTAAAGTGACAAAGTTATCTTTAGTCGAAAGACCAAAGACCGTGCAAGTATTTACGGAAAGAGTCAAGACACAACGTGAAGGAGAGAGATGTACAAGTCTCAAAGGCAACATGAAACAAGACAAGAGAAATACATCTTATAGATAGACAGTCAGACATGACGAGGCAAGCGTGTAATCGCCTAATAAAGTTACTTAACAAACAAAAGACAAGAGCTGAAAAGGGCAGGACAAGAATTGGAAAGTAAAAGACAATCCAACATCTTCCGTAGACTCTTGCTTCCCCTGTCCTTCTATATTTTCTTACACATCATCCCATAATTAATTATTGCTTGTAAAACCCTGGAATGGGTCCATGTACATTTCGACACGTTTTATTACGACAAATACGTGTTTTTCCCATCAGAAAATTATTTTGCTTTAGTATTGGAAATTGTATTCCCAATCACTTCAGATTGCAGATTAGTACTCAATACATTTTCAAAAAACTTGTACATATTATAAAAATGATGTAGATTTGGTACGATTTATTTTATGAATGAAGAAATGCTTAGCCTTGTCTATAATTTTGCACGCTTTAAAGGAAATCAATTGTAGCTTAAGAAATACAAGTTGTGGCACCTTTAAAATGAATTCTTGCCTTAAAAACACAAAGGACCTTGTTAAAGTTTCTACAAGATGTGCTTTGTCTTGGCATACAACAATGCTGGTTGAACTGTTGAAGATAAAGACTCAACGAAGCATGCTCTACGGTTGTTGTATACGTACACTATAGAACTTTTCCTGTGAATTTATGTCGAGGATTTTACCTGGTTCTTGTAATAAGTGACTCAGACTGACTTATTTAACATACTTATCTATTCATGAGTTTTCATGGTAAGTATACTAAACCTTTAAGAAAACACTCGGTTGCTTTTAAACAATGTTCAACTTAACTACAAGAATGTAGAAAGTCCTTCAAGGAAAATAAATAGTGTGACTACTGACTGTGTACTATCATAGTCTTCTTAAGAAGTGAGGTTGGCCTTAATTAAAATGGCAACACACGGAAAGTTTTCTTAATAATGAATAATTCCTTAGACATTATCTTTATAGCACAGCAATAAACCTCGTGTGTCCTTCATCGTACATATATTGATGTTTCAGCCTTATATTTTCTATATAAGACTGAAACAATATATGTTACTATATATAGCTATGAGTAATATAGTAACACTACTACTACATACTGTCATGACTTCGTCAACTTATTTTTGTAGCTAAAGAAATATTAAGTAGACACATAATTACAGAGAAATCCCAAATATATAATTATAAACTGAATATATTTCACACGTAAACCTATAAAACGAGATACAGATATTAGTAGGAATGCCTATACTCATTTTGTCTCTTGTGGCGATAAATTGTAAAGAACAATTTGAAAAGAACATAATATTTGTACTTTGTATAGACAGTTACAAAAGGAAATGCACAAACAAAACATTTTCCTCACAACGAGAAGTGACGAGAGAAGATTACAATGCAGGATGAGAGAATAGAAGGTAGTTGGTAGTTATTGACTAGCTGGTGGAATTCATCTTGGGGAATATAAATAACAATGCCTATACAGGTGTAGGTACATTATATTCGTAGAAATAGGAAAGAGATGTGTCCAGGAGTTATAATTATTCTCGTAAACTCAGGGAGACAACCCGAGCAGAAAAGACAATGAAATTAGCATTCTGATATTTAATCCGTTTGAGCCAAGTAGAATCTTGCACGCTATATACAGTCGTCTTGTTAGTAAAATAGCGTAAAGACAATGTACTTCCTTTTAAGATTACTACACCTGTTTATATACAGCACAATATCTCACGTGATTGCTTCTTCTTTGTGTGAAGAATAACATGCTTTCTCGTATTCGTGCAAGGCAAGTCAGGTTTTAATTACAGAAATACGAATGGTGCAATTGGACAGTTGTACTTATCACACTCCCATAACAAGAGAAACAGACCAAGGAGAAGAAAGAGCTTCAACGTCCTTTTTATTTGCTTTCCAATTGTTACAGAGACTTGAATACACGCTTATGATAAAAGCATTCTCACTATGTACATCTTTGAAATGCTTAACATGAAAGTGTAAATATTCAAACCATAAGGTATGTGAGTTGTTATAAGTATTAAGTGTGATTTGTAAACAAATATGTTAATTGCGCTTTGTATTTATTTGTATCATCTCTTCTAAAGTTATAAATCAGGTATGTCGTATAGTCTTAAGTGTATTACCTACCGAAATAAACATATTCAAAGAAAACTTTAAATATCATAACCTAAACAGTCCCACAACAAATTTGTGATTTAATGAACTAATAATTCTCCTTGGCAAATGGCGAATTAAAATTCTAAACCATTCAAAAGCTATTTACAAAGTACTGTTCGTGTAAGTTTTTATATGAAACCCACCTGCTCAAAGTTATTTTACATTTAAATATTTCTATATCACAGGAAGAACCTAAACAAAACCTATATTATTATGTTTCACAAAAATATTATCATTATTTTATTGAAAATTCAACATACCTTCATTGTTATTCAAGGAAACAATTTTAAGAAAATATTGGTAATTATCTATTACTGAATTTTTGCATGGAAATGAGTTAATTGTAAAAGAAGGCGTCTCTTGCAGTACAGAACCTACCTACAGTAAAATTTGCATGACATGAATCAGTTTGAAATTGCTTTGCTTTTAACAGAAGCAAACTAGACGTATCAATTCCTTACTTAATATTTCGCGATTTAATTAAACTCCTACAGTAACCAGTAACCTTCGTACTATTTTCTAAACTTTAATATGAAAAGTTTCGAGCACTTCCTTTCATTAAGAATTGTCATTGCTCCATATTGAAAATTTTGACTCTAATATGCACTCTTATAGTATATAAATGTGATTCTCATTGAACAGACTTCCATATTCTATGGAATATGGAATTTACGTATCTTTTATAGTCTCCGCTCTGTAGAATAGCCGTCATATTAAGCATAGTCCTTTCTTTTGGAAGTATTTTACCCTGGTATAAACATAGGCAACCGGATTTCAACTTTCGGAAGAAAGTACAAGGTTTTCTATTGATCACACTATTAGTAGTGCATGTCTGGTGGTTTGGGTGGAAATGTGGGTAACTCGTAACTACATGCTAATGGCATGTGATATACAACATGACATGTTATTCAAAGCCCTTACTACTGAACCACATTATGTACATAATGTAAGAATGACAAACTTATTCTAATATATATAGTCTGCCATTACATTATGAAAAAGTGGAATATACTTCCACTTTTTACCCAGGTACTTTACACAGCCGTCTCAATATTTCTGGCAAGCTCTCACATTCACATATTATCTGTATACACATAATATTGTACGAGATAGATATATTTTTGAACATTCGCTTTATAATAATATTAAACATATTACATGTGTACACAATATAACTGTATGTTCCAGAATGGAATGTTCAAGGGAAAATGAATAATGGATGTAGTACTTGAATGTTCAAAGAAAATGAAAAGCTGTGTGAACGAACTGTGAAGTGAAGTGTCCATGATTTATAAATGTGTTTCTTACCTACAGTCTTCCAGCTTTCACACTTCATACAAAGTTCAGTTTATATATAGTCTATATATACAAAAACGTTCTCGCCCGAATCTTAATACTTAACTGCTTCCTATACAATACACGTGCAATGATTCTTTTCCTTTTTTGTACGTGTAAATCCCTTTTCATTCTTCAGGTAATAACAACCTATTAAGTAAATAGCTAATAAATGCCTTCGTGCAGATTTAGCCGTGAGATACAGAGGAATTCTTCATTTCACTTTCACTCGTGTGGCAAATACTGAAGTTTTTTTTCTAAGTGAGCTATATCCACAAGAATACCTATGCGAGTGTCTGTTTACCTTACATTGCATTGTGTGGTGTATCTTTTTACAACACACCTTTTTATTTGACTCCACATAAAAACACACACGTACAGAAAAGAATTGTATTGTGATTCAGTGCAAATATATATCTGTTATATTTAGTGTGATTTATTTCGTATGCTGTGGCTATATAGAAAGGGGTATACCTTTGGAAATCTTTTTGACAATGATATCAGTTGATTACTTCAGGAAAAGAGGGAAATGGAAGGGATGATAAAACATGGCAACTAAATTCATTTCTTCTTTATCCTCATTTCCTCTCCGTCTTTTTTCTTTCTCATTTCCACTTTCACATCCACTCACACACCAATCATTTGATTATTTAGATATTACGTGGGTCGATGTAGGAGTAGTAAATCTATAACACCCACCCACACAAATGCAAATATGAAAGTTGTGACACATCCTTCCCCGAAAAAGAAATTTGATCGAACTACTTACTTTTCTGCACAAATTGAATGGATACGACGATACGAGTTCGTCATTTCAATTTAAAGCCAATTTCCCCAGTGCCTAGTTCGTAAGGTCGTAACAGTACAAACTTACAAGGAAATGTTCGAATTTAAATTATATCGCTAAATACTTTTATTCTGAGCTGTTTCTAGTGTGGCAATGATGAAAAACAAAATTGTACCTAATTTGCTCATTCATTTCGTACCTAATTCTACGCAGCAAACTATTTTATAGCTATGTCTACTCACAGATACTTCTAAATAACAAAGGATTGCTTTCTCAATCTCAGACACAAAAATGTTGAACGAGAGGAACGACCCAGTCTACTTTCAGTAGTAGTATTGCGAATCTCTTCAGCATTGCATTGCAAATTCAATGAGTAAATATACTTCTTCGGTAGCAACAAATACTAACACATACATTACATTATGCTACATCCATAGTAAATAGTATATAATATGTCGTAGTCCAAGTTAGGTTGTTCGTTACAAATAAAAACGGGAAAACGTTATAGAACACAAAGTTTCGTGTTCGAGTATAATCTGTGTAGAGTTGAATGGAAATTAATTTTCTCTTTGTATGCCTTTAGCCTTCTCTGCAGTAAAACTTAACTAAAGGCTCAATTTCGTAAATCTTGTGTAGAACTTTTATTTTCTCGGGGATAAAGGGAAGAGTCGGGAAGGGCACGACCAAAACCACGACACGTTCTCTTTCTTTCGAACTGTATAACACACAAATACAGTATTATATCTCTCCCAGGGCAAATCACCCGGAAAGGTTAAGACAATGATCAATCAATCAAACTGCCATGTGTTTAAATACTACTACTCCTATATCCTAAACGTATTTTCCATCATATTACTCCTATATTGTACATTTCTATGTATTACAGTGCGTGTGTATACTTATATAAGCAGATGGTAGGTTTTCCTTATAGACACATATCCACTACGGTATTCATAATCTACAGTAAACATTTTGTAGAGCAGACACACACACATGGAGATGCACGGGCTTAGTCATTTTCCCTCGTGTAAACTTTTTGTGCAAACACTTTCCATCTTCTTTGTCTTGTGCCAATATTAATGCAATGCCAGCATGACATGGCTGTAATATTGGAACTACAAAACTACCACACAAATACCATACCACCAGAACTACTCTGGAAACTCCACTACTGCTGTTGTTGTAGTAGACCAAACAAAACGATATCCAATTAAGCTCACAGGAGAAGAATACGACTACTTTCACAAAATGACGCTAGTTGTATTCAGCAGATAGTGAGAGAGAGAGCGAGTACAGTGAGAGGGCTTGGAAAAAGAGTCTAGTCGTCGTTTTCGTCATCATCATCGTCGTCGCGGGATTCACAATACCTAGGCTTTGTATTTTGTCTGTGTATAGGAGGTACACCATTTTTTCTGTATAGAAATCCACGCGGGGGCGGGGATTGTGGGAAATTCCTGGGATAACCAAAGGCAACAACAATGTACACCGGTTTAGGTTCTTTAATACATTACCCGGGACATTCTCTCTTCCGTTTCAACGTTTCAACAAATATATATCTTACAGAAGAAGTTTTCTGTGTACCTAAGTGAATGTAGTATTTGTATTTATATAGGTATAGGTTTTTGGAATCTGGGTGTGCATGGGGAGCTGAGCTGCAACATTTAGCATTGTTTTCCACTAAAAATCTCCGAAAGCTCTACTCCAATCCCCAGACGAACGATGCGATGGTACGACAATGCTGTACGTAAGGTAGTAGTAAGTAGAAATGTGTGTTGTAGAATTTTGTAGTATGGACATGGATGACGGGAGAGAAAAAGTCTGAAACGTATAGCAACCAGCAGGTTAGCTTTTACAAACAGTTGGCGGCTGTAGCCAACAGTGAACAAGGTTTTCGGGTTTATTCCACCATCATCATCCTCCTAGTCTTTCGTGACTGGCACATACATACACTATCTGTGTCACTTGTAGTTTTAGAATTTTTTAGTTTGTTTTTCCAAATGGATTTACCTTAGTATGGATAATAAACTGAGAAATTGTTTGTTCACAGAGAAAAGAGATATGTTTGGGAAATACACAACGAATTCGGATCACTTAAAGCTATGCTTAAAGCCATTTTGATCTTTCTCAGCAGGAAGAATAGCATTAGTGGGAAATGGAAATGAAACCAAGTGAATATTATTTCTATTTGTACCAGTGGTGGTTGATTTTATGTCAATTTGCTTTGCGGAAAGCCTTGATGGTGTGTGGAAAGGGGAAAAGGCGACAATTGCAACAATATGGTGTGAACGGTGAAGTGTGCCTGTTGGTTGTTGTAACAGTTATTCTGCAGTTGTGGTGTGTGGGTTGAAAAAGGCTTATAATTATAATTAAGGAAGATTTTTACACAGGGGTTCTCACTCAAAGTATAATACCGTGTATCACACCACTTGTCATTAGAGTTCGAAAACGATTTTTCTGTAGAATGCTTTCGCGTACGGATCTGAGAAGAGCTAATGTATGTCTTTAGTGCTAATAGCTTTGATGTGGGTTTGGATCAATGCACTCGCGATTAAATGGCGAGACGCAGAAAGTAGGTATACCGTCATTACATACAAAGAGGTTTTTTACAAATGTATCATTTTAAACCAGCACTGAGTGCTGGTTTTCTCTTTTCTTATGCCTTATTGCCTATCAATGAGAGTTTTTTGAAAAATTCAAAGAAATCCGTATAAAGAGAAACACAAACATGAATATCTGAATCAAACTAACTGAAGAAAGACAAGAAGCGAGTAATGACGAGTTGGGATAATGCAATTGAATAGGATAAGGATTGAATCAGTATCTGTTTTCATGGAAAATAGTTCAAGTGTTAAAATTGCCACTTATTTCTATATTCCAAGTTGAATGATGGAATAAATTGGAAATTGTTACGCAACTATCCATTCGTTATAATAATATTAACATTAACAACATGCCTATACAGTATACTACGTTGGTTTAGTCGTCATTCATGCTATACTGTAGTACATACACACAGATACACAGTACAACAAGAAAAGATGTTTTGGCGAAATTAAAATTTTACAAGAAAAGATGTTTTTTCTGATAGTAGTGAACTCTGAATTGGTATTGAAAGTAAGTAATACCTTCCATTCTTTAGGTAGCTTTCCTTTTTGCCTTTCAAAGAGAGGACCATCGAGATGGAGGAGAGTCAGACAGAGAAGAGAGAAGTCCGTTCGGAGAAAATTTATTGCCCTACAAAACTTCAAAGTGCATTTTCGTCTTGATGTATCGATAGAAAGAGAGAAAGAGGAGCAAAAAGGGTTTAATGGATGGTGGACGTGTGCTGATAAGATATGGACAATCTGTTAGGAAGGAAATATTATTATATAAGAGCAAAGTAACATCAGAATTCTTAAACAGGATAGAAAATGAAAAATTGCTTTGCCAGCTTCTAAAAATACTTTCGACAAACACGACGAGGAGTAACAACATTTATCGAGGAAACCTAATACATGAAATTCAATGCAGACCAGAATTAAAGGAAAAGTGACACTCAGCTATAAGCGTATCCCTAAGTGCATCCCCTACTTACACATTTCAAAGCAAATGAAAAATGAGACGAATTCTCTATGTACGCTTGTGGCTATAAGGACAAGTACTACTACTTGGGAAAAGTAGTAGAAAGGCACTAAGGCACCTATATACGTTTTATACACATACTTGCGGTAAAATATTGATGATGCACATTGCATTGCATTTTTCTTTGTTCAGCACAACTCAGTTTACAAAGGAGTACCATACCAGATACCAAGAATGGTGTAATACAAATATAACGTGGAAATTTGACACGTACACGATTCCCATCCACTTTCAAGATATGCTTTCACACTTCCACTCTAAAAACACCTTTAAATACCAAACCATTAAACATTATGTAAAATATTTTATGCACATTTGGTAGAACCATCAGGAATGTACAACATATGTATGTAGATAATACATATAACGGTAGTCAATACATGAAATGCCTTAAAAAGGATATTTTCCATAATGTCCATCCATAATAGGCAGTAAATACTTTATTTTACTTTTACTATTGCTTAATAATTAACTATAATATATACTTACGTCAGTAAAATATGTATTAGGTTTAGTTTAGGCTTTGGGTGTTTCTAAATAATTTATTTATGATTGTATACGCGCATACATGTTAATGTATCAGAATTACGACCACACAATTATCCCATTGCATTGGGGGATGTTTTTAACGACTAATTTTAACAGGTGAATGCAGATGTACATAAAGAAGCAACCAAATGTATTAAAATGTTTTGACTGATAAACGTTGGGGTTGGAGGATGCTTTGGTATAGATTTAATTTGTATTACCTATGGCCCTTACCTTTTTACCCGGCTAATAATGGAATTACACGAGTGTAATATCCTTTACTACTTTGTAAGATTTGTGCTAGAAAAAGATTAAAAGACTTACTTTAGGATGATTTTTGCAAATATTCTTTGATGGTATAATGTGGAGCAGATCTGAAACTTTCTCTGGGCTGGTTCAGAATTTGTATCCGGAAATGCCAAACAGTCACTGAATTTCTTTCCCGTAAGTTTAGCGGAGAAAATGGTTTTGAAGAGCACTCTGCTGTTGTGAAATTTTTTCAGAATTCGGAGAATTATTTATTATTGAAAAGGAGACGGGGCGAGCACTACAGCTTCAGAAGTAATGGAAGAATCGATCGTGTTTTTAAGTTTAGTCTTGTTATACAATACGGTATACAGCAGGTAGACGTATTCTCTATTGTCCTTTCGAATCTCCTCTCAATATGTCTACATTAGACATGTACGCTTATTCAGAAAAGAGGATTTAGATTACTGTCGGAGGATCTGATCGTATTGCACAATACTAAAACTAGAAAGGGTTTCGTATTTATGCCTGTACTCTCAGATTAAGCCTACTATTTATATACTGTCCACAATATCAGCTCTCTCTCTCTAATATTATTAGAGAAGCGCTAGTAGTGTTTGCTCTTATTAGTTTTACTCCCCCGACAAGAATTCTGCGGTAATATCTGTGTAGGTATATGAATTTACATATGGTTGATGTTATTATTAAGGCTGTGCATAGTATCTGATGAACTTTCCGCCCACTCGAGAGAGAACGACAGAAAAAACGGAAATTGCGTTTCGTTTAATTCTTGATCTTTCGATATCAGTTTTGAAGGTTTGCTCTGAGTTTAAGTATATAGATACTTAAATTTTAATGTGTTCGTGTATGTTTCACCCGTCCGTATGTCTGGAAATCCGCTTTAAGTAAAAAAGTGCAAATTGAGCAAAGTCTGAATAAGAAGATAAGCCAAAGTTCTTTCATTTGCAGTTAGAGTCAATGTCAAGAGAACGACGAGCATTTTGCAGAAAGTCGGAGAAATCAGGTTAACTCAATATGCACACACTGAAGAGAAAATAAGACGACACACACTCAGACGTAGTTGCTCAGTAACGTTGAGAATAACGATCTTACTCTTCAAATGCGTCTTAAGAGATCTCTTCTTCAATTCTATATAGATTTATATTGAATTCGCTTTTAGTATTAACTTCTGCTATATTTTATACCAGAGTAGTATTCTTATAGTAAGGTGATATAATATATGTTTAAAGAATTGAAGGTATTACCTTTACAACAGAATTTACAATTCCAGTCTGTTAATTTCCATTTCTAACATACAGTGACACACATAAGTACAGATACCTATAGGCATAGGTACCTATACATTAGAGAAATCTTCAAAGCTTCTAATATACGTGTGTATTGTTAGTACATATATTATTAGAAGCGAAGCCGAACCATATAGAGAGAAGAACCCCGAGCTGAATAATATTATTGTCCGTTCTTCCTCTTCTTGTTGGATCTACTGAAGAGACTTTGGAGGAGATCCGTAAACTTTTCTCATTCAGTCAGTAAGTAATACAGTTATATGCAAGTTCTTCGAGTTGTTAAGGATTGAGAGAGTTATACACACAGACGGAGTATTATTAGCGGAGTAAAAGCCAGTGGTGTATAGTTTTAGTACAATTGTTAAACAAGAAGGATCAAGCTCCACATGGATTAGCCATTAACTCGAGGAGTCAGTGGAGAAGAAGAATAATGTGAAATGAGTCCTGGTGGAGGGGGAGGAGACTGACAAGGAAAGAAATAAAGTGAGATTAGATGTTGACTTGACAAGCAGGAAGATGAAGAACTGCAAAGTCACACCAAAGGATTTCCCTTTTGTTTTCAGCAAGTAGTGAGAATAATACAGAAAATCGACTTGTGATGTGACTACTACCTTAATACACAACTTGACGAGGTGATTTAATTTCTCTTTCTGTCTCTTTCTCTTTTAACTATATTTACTCCTCCAGCGTCTCTCTTTTACTATCATATACAATTCAGTTTGATTCTTATACAGATAAATCGGATTTATACGTAGAAATGTTGCAAGTGTCTGTCTATGCACAGCAGAGGGTCATTCTGATGTATTTGACATGTAACGTTGGATGACAACAGTAATATTATGCACTTTACAAAGGTACTTTCAGTTTCTTCTTTAGAAGTGTTAGATTAATGCTCTCTCTCTGGTGTGGTGATATTGGATTTACATTCATATACCTGTATATAGCATGTATACAAGTATCTTTATGTAGTCGTCATTTGTATTCACGGCTGCTGCCACCAGCTTCAGATGAGAAGGAGTGAGAAAGACACACGGCTAGAAAGAGAGACAGACGTTAGTAGCTCTAACGAAGAATGGAGACGGAGACCCGCAGTCTTCAGACACAGAAAGAGAGAGATGAACAGATAGAATAGCTTTGATAGCCAAATAGTAGTGGAGGAACAGCTTTGACACCCACTCACACAATCAGGTCATATGTATACAGAGACACAGAATGTGTATAGTGACAAATACACGGGAAAATCGCGTTTGATTTTCTTTTACTTAGTTCTATTTACAATAATGTCTTTTGACGATATGCAGTATTACAAGACGCATACGAAAAAGGGGAAAAAGAAGACAGAGAGAGAGAGAAGAGCGTTTTTACTATTCTGTCCGTGAAAGTTGCCCGAGAGACTTTCAGTCTATGTCTTTTTGTGTGATGTGCTAATTTTTCACTCTTTTTCTTTCCAGGGCTACAGTCGACTCTTTAGTATAGAAGATGACTACTGACGCTTTTTTTAGCCGGTGTCTGCTGGTGTGGTGTGATGTATTGGGTGGTAGTAATATATTATGAGTTGAGTTAAACTTGTCGTGAAAAGTTTTTTCTCTCGGTGGGTAGAAAGTTATTTTTAATGCTTGAATAAGTTGAGGATATATATATGAATATTTACTCGGACTTACTGGATTCTTTCAATTTCAACGGGTATTTTTGAAATTCTAATCAACCGAAACAGAAATGTAGAAATTTGTGTAGAATTCGGAGTGAAAGTGCAGTACCAGTGCGTGACGTCTTGGAATGTCCTATAAGAATGTAGAATTTTCACAGTGAAAGTAAACGAGACACTTGAGTTTTTCAAGGGAAGAGTTTGCACCGAAAAAAACGGAGAAAATTGATTCTACTTATGTTCAAAACAATACACAAAAGTCAAGAAGAAGAAGAAGAAACACACGGAAGATACTTACCTAATATTATTATTCACGATGAGATCGTATCAACTGAAAACATGTTTATTGTATTGCGCAATAGTTTTGTTTTACGTGTAAACCGGAAGATGTGGAATACGTTGAGACTACTTTAGGTGTAGTAAAGAAGAAAGAAGAATTGGTTTAGTGTGTCATGTGTGTGATGCGAGAAAGAGAGTGGTGGTGGTGAAGAAAAGTGGAGGAAATTCTTGTGTTGGTAAGTTTTAGCTTTTGACGTGGTTAGTTTGTGTATTCTGGTGGCTTACGATGAGAGACGAGTTGAAGAACTGCAAAGGTAGAGAGTTGAAGTCGAACTGACGAGTGACGAAGAGCTACAGGAAAAACTCCCGTCCCGAGTGGCATCCTTTCTCTCAGAGTACTACAAAACTACACAGTAGAATTCTACACACAACCAACCCGCACATATACAACAACTAAACTCCACAACTTATTCACATTCCCTTCCCACTGTAATATTTCCCATAGTATTTTACAGTTTTCACTCTGTGTACACTTCTATACTACTACTCCGGCAGTTTTTCCTTTTCTCCTCTTCGTTTGCTTGCTTTTCTTCTTTTCCATACACCAAAAGAAATTCATAGGTGCCTACTACTACTTACTATAGGTATTTTTCTCCAGTTTAGTTACAACAGTTCCATCAGTATACATTACTTTTCACTTTGTAACTATTTTAGTAGTTTGGTATAATATGCTGCTGAAGAATTTCATACGATATTTACTATTTACCAGTATAAGTACGACAGTAGTGGAGAAAGCAATCATATCTGGTAAGACTAATATATTTCGCTACACATAACTCTTATATAGAATTATTGGGCAAGATACTTTTTTAAAGTTTCGTTCTGTAGGGTATAGTAGAAAAGGTACTTGGTTTGAAGCTAATAAAGTCACTGTCGTATATAGAGAATTTGGAAAATCGCAATGAAAAATATACCGTTTTTACCATACATATTTATCAGGTATTTCATGACATGTCATGATATTTTATTAACAATTCGTCTCGTTTTCTCGTCTCTGTCTCTGGCTATACCTATAGGTGACCATAATCTTTTAAATAATTTCACAGACATAATAAAGTACTTCGTGAGTACACCTTTGTTGGTAAATGGGAAAATAAACTACCTGTAGTTGTAGGATATAAGGTGAAACTTGGAATAAATACCTGTTTACTCAATGTCAGAATGATATCACATGTCCTACTCTGGTTTTCTCCGAAAATGTTTTTAATGCTGTGTGTGGTTTCGTTTGGATGTGTGTTTTAGTAATAAGCTTGTTGTATATGTAACACACACACAGGAACTTTAGGTACTACCCGTTTCACATATTATGTATATATATTATAGCATACTTTGCATTGGGCATTGCCTATGTATATAGTATATAGTTTGTATGATATTATGTATATCTTGTGTGTTACGGTGCTGGTTACCACACTGAGTGAAAACCACCATGACGAGTTTTTGAGCTTAAGGCAAAATTTCACATCGTCAACTTATACGGCTTCAATTCCAGTGTGCAGTGTGTCTAGCTATAGACATAGCCTTTGTGTTGTACGATTATATTTTCTAGGTAAAAAGACATTATGGGAAATAGTGGAGGAAGTAGTAGTCGTGGTGGTTGTGGAAGGCAATCCATCCATGAGCTTCTTAAAAATTCATGTGCCTTATTATTTTTGACTTGAGTGCATGTGTATGTACAGAAAGGACGACGAGTGTGTCAGTCGATGGAAATTCAACGCGACTTTCTCAATGCTTCGCTTGTTTTTGTTTTACTCCAGGGCTCCACTTTCTTTTCGGTGATAGCGAAGCTGAGGAAAGCAGTCGCATTGTTTTATATACGATTTTACACACAGACACATTGAAAAACTACATAAAAACACAGGCAACACTCACGTACATATTCCCAACACGCGGCATGGCATACATTCGCAATCGCAGATTTTTCTGCACTCTTATTACTCTGCTTTTACTACTTGCAAAAGGTTTTCTTGGGAAAGTCTCACGAGGGAAAGCAGTGCAAGGAGATGGACTCCATAAATATACTAATGCAACCAGATAATTACTTTCATTCAAAGCGAATGTGTTTCTCTGTTTACTTTATTTTCCATTATGCTACACGTCTCGTGTGTGGGGTATGCAAATGTTGGGCAAAGCACCAGAGAGTGACTCACGTACTTGTAAATACAATCAATGTACCCCACTATATCTTCCATGAACAATTTTACTAGTACAATATAAATGTGGTAAGTACAGATGGAAGGAATATACTTGTACATAGTTTTAATGCTGTAAAGTTTTAATGCTTTGTTAAGGCTCTTTGGGAAACTGGAGACGTTAGTGTGAAATTCATTCCTTTAGATCACTTCATTAGAAATTGCAGTTTGCTTAATAAATTTAATACATATACTGTATCAATATTAGATATTATGTTACGTAACATACTATATAATAGAGAACTATAGGCGAGTATTATATTCGTCTGAAATAGGCGCAGTTGTGTAAGTAGGAAATGCAATTAGTTAATTTGGATAATGACTTTGAACTAAATAGTTACAACACACTAATGAGTAGAATTCAAATTAAGGTATTCGTTTAACAACATCTGCCTTACAGAATATTAAGTAAGGAGTTTACAAACGTATGGAGTAGCTTTGAGTATCCATTATTAAAGACCTCAACGAAAACTTTAAGCAAATAATGCCATCAACACTGACAGTACAACTTTAGTGTAGTATATTACAGAATCGTATTGACTCAATCTCATGGGATTTGAATTGCTTTACATTGCTATATAGCACTATACATTATGGAGGACATACCACACCTAAGCTAAGGTCGATTTTACAATTATGAATTACAAATTCAAAAATTTCAAAAATGTTTTTACTTTTATAAACTTATTAAAACTAAACTTCATTAAATATTGTCGTTTGTTTTACATAATGTTTTGAATATATACTCTCTACACAAATGAAAGTTTTTGTACAAAATTCTCTTGTACAAATGAAACTGTATTTTTAAGCATGTTTGTATAAGTATTTGAAATAATTTTGTTGTGTTGTGTTTTCCTGTAGCCAATAAACAGAAATGTATCTGCTATTGCTATTATATCTATTACTACATCACCTTCTACAGATAGGGAATAGCTGTATCAAATCAAGATAAAAACTCATTATATTTAGCATTAGCTCGAATTTAATTTAAAGGGTAACCCAAAGTCGTGTACCTATAATAATATACATGTAATCCTTATTACACTCTTTTTTAAAAGCAATACATATGCTTCACACTGCTGCCAGCCTGTTGTATTTAACAGTTTTAAGGGAAACTTCTGCACATTGCCCCTATGAATGAAGGTGTGACTTAATCAATCGAATCTTAAACTGTTCGGCCACGTTTCGGTTTAACCAAGCTTTTAGTCTTGCCTCATGAAAAGGAATTTAAGCTTCAAAGACTTCTTACAGACATTTTCTTTTACACATTGACACTTGTATGAATGTCATGCATTTACGTGGATTCATGTAAGACATGTACTAAGGTCCTAAGGTGCATTCGCCTGCAAACTTCACCAGATTTGCGCCCAAAACTCAATATGTATCTGAAAAACATCATTTTGAATAATTCCATGGGACACTAAACGAATGCACGTGTGTGTAGGTATATTTGAACTTTATGCTCCACTTAACTAGACCTTACCATGTCACAAACAAACTATAACTTCTGCTTATACATGTACATACAAAATGCAATCTCCAAGAAAATAATTTTGTTCTGCAGTGCTGAACAGTTCAGTCCGTATATAGTAGAAGTATTAACAAGCAAAGGAAACATACATACGACTTGGTCAACTCAGCAGAAAATTGATAACAATTGTCAGGTTAGAATTTGTGAAATGTTTCGTGCGTCAACTACAAATGCACTTTATTGCTTTAAATACCTACTAAGTTCCAAGAAGATACACCGTTTACCTGGCTTCTACAGTTTCCATGTACATTTTACACTAGACATCTACCTACATAATACTGCGAACTCTGAACCTCTTCACAATTGTTATTACATCAGTAAAAGCAAAGCCCTAGAGGAAAGAAGAAGAGAGAAACAGAGTCCAGTAAAGACTAAGGACATAAATAAATACTGTAGCCGTACCTGTACATGCAATAACTATACTGGCAAGATATAAAGTCTCTGAATCTGCAGATGTAAGAGATCAGAGTTTAATTACATTAGTGCGGGTAGCTACTACTGCTGCTAAATGCTTCAGTTACTTAAGAGCAATTAGTTACTGGCCAAATTGAATATTGCTAGAGATTTTTGTATTTGTAGGCACATTCTGTACTTCGCGTTCTATTAATAATATTCTACCAGTATACGTAACATCATTACTCATTCTCATTGTTGACAAGCAAATTCTCTAAATTGGAAGGAACAGCAAGTCTCAAGGATTCTACATGGAAAATTCCATTTAATAAAGTAGTTTTGTAAAGTTACACGTGTAGTTTGCAATTTTAGCTTGCGTATAGCTTATGTACCTAAAATATGTGTTTAGTTTGTACTACCTGGTTTAGAAATATCGTAGAGATATCTTGATGTTCCTTTGGCAATTGATTTGCCTCATGTTACATTCTGTTCTAGACTTCTATTTCAGTTTCACGCACAGACTCAAAGCATTCGGTTGCAAAGAGCGAGAGATAAGTTAACATTCGTTCGTCCTTCTGTTTTGTTCTGCTGCAGTTTTCACTTTTGTACAACATCCATATACCTAGCTAGTGTAGCTAGAGAGATAATGCTACATACTTCCTTGGTGTATATAACCTTGCAACTTTTACAGATTACTATATACATAAACATTATGTGTGCATTTATAGTGTTCATATTCATATTTTATCCTGCCTATTAAACAGAAATCTTTGTCGTTCTGTTTTGTAAAGGTGCGATGTGTTCCAACAGACTGTGCTCGTATAGTTTGCTTTACAACTTATTGTTTATTGTCAGCATGAGTCATGTGCACTTGACTTTCCTTTTCACTTTGCTCATTTGACTGTACTGCTTGTTACACTTTTAATGTACTCTGCCTGCACTTGAAGCATAATCACATGCTAAAGACTTACGGTAAAAATAAACATCAAAGGGGGAAAAATTTATTTAATACAAAACAAATCACTGACTTACATAAACAAGTAAATGAACTTGTATGTTGAAAAATCTTTAGTCGATTTGAGTTTGTCCATTAAAATAATTGGGATTGAAATGGAAATTACCTACTAGTGCTTTAAATTAAATACTAAAGCTCTTTATGAAAAGAAATACTAACTAACAATAAGTACACATAAATAATTGCATGTGCATGGTAGATGAATCTAATTGTAAATATTTATATTTTAGAACATGCTTAAGAAGGATACCTAACCTACGTCTATTCAATTTGATTATTTTTAACAGCAACAAATTAAACATTAAAGGTTAGGCTGAAAAATAGGAAACTTGTCGGGTATGTAACAGGTTTATTGTTTAAAACTGAAATATTCCTATGGATTTGCTTTTGATTTGTCCTGATGGTCACTTAAGATGAAAATCGTAATGAAAACCCAAATAGAGACACTTTGATTTTGAAAATGAGTATATAGAGAAGTATTCCCATTCGCATAATGTAAAATAACTAAGAATCAGTATATTTCACGCATTATACAGGATATAGGTGTGTATTGTATTGCTAACTTTGTACATTAAGTCCGATAGAAGATGTATAGTTGTATAGAAGATTACATTGGAATTGGTATTTTAGGTAGATCGAGCTTATCCTCAGGGTTTTAAATGAATCATTCCGTGTTGTCAAGAAAAGCCATAGAATTTGAAATTAATTCATTTACGTCAAGGTACAAACACACACAATCTATGTGTTTGTCACTGACACAAATAAATGATGGTCTGCAGAGGTACTAGTCAAGTGCTATGTAATATTTATAATATTTGTGCATGTACACGGAATAGATATTATTCCAGCTGCGTATAAAATGCATTACTTAATTCGAATCTGTATATGGAAACATTAAAGTGAATACTGTAGAATGTGGAGTACTAATGCTACTTTTACTCTACATAGTAAGTAAAGTAACTAAACCAAGTGGAAATTCCCCACATTATTCATCGTTAT
Source organism: Pogonognathellus flavescens (assembly GCA_019776165.1). Lineage (NCBI taxonomy): Eukaryota > Metazoa > Arthropoda > Collembola > Entomobryomorpha > Tomoceridae > Pogonognathellus > Pogonognathellus flavescens. Next base: position 412 of record JABASD010000931.1, on the reverse strand, counting down.
TATCATTTGAACTGCTGAACCTCCCTGCAGCAACGGCAGTTAACAAACACACCTTGTGTTTCCAAAATATCTAATATAACTTTATACTCCGTGCTATAGTACCTACATAAATACCCCGTATGCAGTTACAGTACAAGTAGAAACAACAACAGCCACACTATGAATATTGTATAAACAGATTTAAGTAAACCCCTGAGATAATAACATAATTACAATAAAAACAAGACTAGTAGTACCTATACCCTATACTACGCCTACGTAGTACAAAATAATCAAATGTGCTAGGAATTCTCCACGTACTACTAGGAAGAACTGTTGAATACTAGAGCGGAGATAAGTAGCTATAGGCGAATTGTATGTATAAAGGCATTAAGGCTGGGCTTATAGGTAGCAGGTGGGGCGTTTCGGTCCA
>JABASD010000930.1:0-52950 GCA_019776165.1 Pogonognathellus flavescens | reverse complement strand
AATAGTTAAGCGTGAACTAACTAATTTATTTGGCTTTCAGATTGAGATGACGATTCCCGGAGCTAAAGTAGGACTGATTATTGGGAAAGGAGGAGAAACTATTCGATCACTTCAAGATAAATCAGGGACCAAAATGTACATTTTACAAGATAACATGTTCGAAGAATGTGACAAACCCCTGAGGATTGTTGGAGAACCTGATTTAGTAGAACATGCCAGACAATTGGTATTCGATCTGATCACTGAAACACCTCCAAAACCCGATTTCTTTAAACCAAAGGGTGAATATGGTGGTCCTGGTGGCCCTGGACTTGGTGGGGGTGGAGGAGGTGGTGGCGGTGGTGGTGGCGGAGGAGGAGGATTTGGTGGCCCAGGCATGGAGACAATGAGATTCCCGGTGCCGAAAATATCTGTTGGACTGATTATTGGAAAAGGGGGAGAAATGATCAAGAGGATTCAAATGGAGACAGGAGCCAAAGTACAGTTTGATCCCATTAATTCCAATTTGGGAGATATGGACGAACAATTAGCCATTATTACTGGAAAATCTGATCAAATTCGTCAAGCTCAATTACGAATCGAAGACTTAGTCGAGACGGCGTTGCACGGAGGCAAGCCCGCAGACGGCGCACCTGGAGGAGGCGGAGGTGGCGGTGCCGGTCGAGGTGGCCCTATGGGAAGACATAATGACAGACATGAAAATAACTGGGGAGAACGAGGTCCTGGTGGTGGTGGTGGTGGTGGCGGCGGTGGTCATCATGGAAATAAAGTTCCCAGAGATTTTGAGGAAGAGAGAATGTCTGTTCCGGTAGGAAGAGTAGGAATGGTCATCGGCAAAGGTGGGGAAACCATTCGTTCCATTAACCAACAATCCGGAGCCCATTGTGAAATCGATAGAAACGGCCCTTCAGATGGACCTGAAAGAGTATTCCTCATGAGAGGAAATCGTCAACAAATTGAACATGCTAAAGAACTTATTATGGAGAAAGTCAATACGCTTCCACCTAAGGTAAATAAATAATGAATTTCTTATTTCTTCACTATTCTTTATAAGCCTAGGGTCCTAGAGACTGATAATTCATTAAAGATGGATAGTTTTGGGAGTATCTAATTTTGGAAGCTAATATTCCTGGTTGTCAATTGACGAAAATTGTCATTGACGATATCATTGCTTCCGAAAGTTACTGATAGGATTCGCTAACGCCACTTTTTTCATAAGTGTGAGTTTGATAGTAGCCCTATCCACAATTATTCAATTTTGTTAAATTCATTTTGTACATACTAAAGTAGTTGCACTATGTATTATGAAGTTTAACATGGTTGCACAATGTTACGTCAGAAATTCTAATGTCCTACATTACATACTATATTGATTTGATTATGGACTAATACAAATCGCGAAATAAAACATTGGTCGTGCGTGATCATTATTTCAAGAATACAAGAAATGTTTAATTTTTATAAAATAATATAATTACAATTTATTTTTTTCAATTATTAGCAAGGACAAAGAGACCGAGGTCCTGGCGGACATCATCACGGCGATCCATATGGCGGTGGTGGTGGTGGATGGGGTGGTGGTGGCGGCGGCGGTGGTCACTACGGAGGCGGTGGTCAACAACAACAATGGGGACAACAAGGGCAGAATGATCCTTCTAAAATGGGAGATGCGAATGCTCAGTGGGCAGCTTACTACGCCCAATATTACGGTCAAGCTCAGCAAGCTCCTCAAGCCCAACAACAAGGTACATTCAGATTTAAGTCAGAGTTGTGATATAATTAATTGCTATGAAGTTTTAAAAGATTCAAAGATTAATCTCTTAATTTTGCAAGAGTTTTGATTGGTTACATGCATTATTATTTTTAAGGTGGTGGTGGTGGTCAGGGTCAAGCAGACTATACTCAACAGTGGATAGAATATTTGCGGGCTCAAGGACAACACCAACAAGCTGACATGTTAGAACAACAAATGAAGGCTAGTAAAGGAGGTGATTCTAATCCAGCACCTCCAGGTTCTTCCGCTCCCGCTCCTCCAGGAACAAACCCTCCTGCCCCTGGCACTGGAGCAAGTAATGGCAGTGGCCCGCCAGGACCTGGTGGGGGTGCCACTCAAAATGGACAGTCAGTTGATTATAGTCAACAATGGGCTGATCACTACCGATCCCTTGGGAAAATTCAAGAGGCTGAAGCCATTGAAGCTTATATCAAATCTCAAAAGGTGATTGTTAATCTAAGTTCACAAATAAATGTTTTACTTAGTCAACAATATTTGTAATTTCTTTCTGATATTACAGAGTGGAGGCGGCGGCGGTCAACCACCAGCGCCCGGAGCTGGAGGACAGCCCGGTGGTGGCCCTCCTGGAGGACAGCAAGGATATCCAGGCTACCCAGGAGGTTATTATAACTATGGCTACAACTATCCAGGCTATGGCTATCCCGGAGCTGGCGGTCCTGGCGGAGGAATGCCCCAAGGAGGTCCCAACCCAAACAATAGCAGTGGAAACGCTCCCCCTGCACCTCCGGGTGAGGGAGACAAGTAAAGGGTGAATGTAGATTGGATTTGAAATATGTGAATTTCTTTCCCAGTCAAACATCTCACCCAAACTCACAAGAAGCAAACAAGACATCACTTCGATACTCGGGTAAGTTTTTGAATCTTTCTCAGTCAGACGAAGGCAGCGGATTTTATAGCCACAATGCCGATTTCATGACAATTGATAAAATTATTGTGGAAGATTAGTATTTGTTCCATTGAGTTCAGTAAGACTTTTAATAGGATGCCATATTGTATAATGACTCTGACGTGTTTAGGTATTTTAGATGTAGGAAAATGATTTGGTGCTTTTCTGTACTGTCTTAAGACTTTAAAGACTTTTATACATGCATTTCTAATATATGCGTAGCCAACAGTTTCAAAGACAAACTGTGATATCTATTATATATCTATTTTTATATCTACTTTAGAATTTTTATAGATGTGATATATATGTATATATTTAATTTCCATGATTGATCCCAAAAGAATTATTGATGAAATATGTAATGATTTTTACTATATACTTGAATGTGAATGTTCAGCAATCAAATTGCCGTGTCTTGTCAATGTCGATGTATATAAAATATGCGTGCGTATTAGGGGAATCCACAATATATTTTTAGGGCGCCCTGGACGCGTTTGTCTATCCGCCTGGATGGAAATTGAATTCGGGAACTATTTCTAAGCTCTGTAAGAAAGCGGGGTGGATTTAACAGGAACAGTTGTGTGCCTTACGATTTACCTTGAAATTCCTTTTACTTCCTAATGATTTTGTTACCTTGATTATTTGTCTTTATTATATGGATGTCCTCCATAGATACCTCTATTTTTATACGCTTCTTAAATCTATCTGGTCGTGCGACATTTGTTATTACGAATACTTAGTATGATCCAATATTGAAGAATTTCTATAGTACAAGTACTTATGATGATAAAATATTATTTAGTATTATTATGACTTGCAATCATTGATATTAACACAATAATGATTAGTATTTTGTGGCTACGAATTAAATGGGCCAATTTTAAATGGAAACTATCCCCCATAATAAAATGAAACTTGGCCAATACGTCTTTTGCCCAAATATCTTTGAGATGCCAAAATAGGGGTTTTCGGTGTTTCAAGATTTTCCCACACGAATGGTTTCACACTAGACTTTTCTCCACACCCAAAGCACAATATCCGGGATTTTATTTTACTTTATTGATTTTCCAATTAAAAGTTGTAGTAAAAGTAATAGGCCTAGGTGAACGGTAACTAACAATTGACTAGCTTCTTAGTTCTGATGCTATTGATACATCCTATTAGCCTATTTCAAATATCATAGGACTTTTATCAGTGGTGCAACTATACATGGTTTCAGTTAACGCATTATACAATACATTATTCTTTGCAATTTTTACAAATTCATCCTATAATATTTTGACCAATTCTACTTTTTACAAAATCATCCTTTTGTTTTGAAAAATCCATTTCTTTTTTTATGGATTAATATTAAATCGTAGAAAAGTTATACGTATTTGTATTAATCATCCATAAATTGGGTTAATTTCATTTAATAATTGGCCGAAAAAACTTTTTACTTGGCCAAAAGTCCTATTGACCAAGTTTGATTTCATTGGGTCTAGTTTCCATTTAAAATTGGCCCGTTTAAAATTCCGTATTTTGTGTAGGAATATTATTATTGATTATGGAATGATATATTTTTGCAATTTGTTGTGTGTTGATGATTTTATTGTAATCAATGAATTATTGGATGGATGGATATTGTGTGGGGCTTTTATATGAGCAGGTTTGGTCATTGGACCACACAAAGTTCCGATCGCTCTCTCGCTCCTCTCTGACACAGAGAGAGTCAGTCACAAACGAAAGCGAAAAGCATGTGAATTCGCGAAATCCAGACTTGACATGACATGACAGACAATTGAAGGCACAGGCGGCTCAGGTCGCATCTCTCACAATGAATCGAAACGAATCGCAATCCAAAACTCAACCAGCCAGGTTTCTATTAGTAATTCTCATTCATGATTTATTATGTGATGATCTGATGATTGATTTGATTGATATTTTGATAAATATGCTGATGAATGATTATATTTTATATATAACATGATGATGGTTTTATATACAATGACAAATACAAGTATGCCATGTTAGTGATTTGTTGATTGAGTGATATTGATTCGTGATATGTTGATTTACCATTTATATATAAATGTGACGGCATTATTGAAATTGTACTTGATGATGGTGTATAAAATATTTTAATTTATCATACGCTAAATTGTGATTATGGATGTAGGAAGGAATATTGCCTAGGTTCACTGTTATTGCTATATCCCCCAGTCTTCGTTTGCGCTCTTCCTCACGGTCCGCTAATTCATTCATGTCAGTTAAATAGATTTTTATGGTGAGGTGATTATTGATATTGATTATTGGTGTGATAATTAATGTTTATGATTATTGAGGCTATTATGATTGATTATATACAATGATTCATGAATACATGCGTGAAAAATGCAAATGGTCCATGTAAATAATAATAAGGGAATTATGTGTTGTAATGAAATATTATGTGAGGTCAGTCTGCGTTTAACACTGCACACGGTCTACTCCTCTACGCTTGTCTTGGGACGACCGACTTAAGGAAATATTTTTGTGTTTTGCTATCTTACAGGTCACCTTAAGGAATGCACTGAAATCGTAATGAATACATTGACATGATGATGGTCTTGGATGTTTATTCACTGAAAGACAAGCAAAATTTCAAACAAACAAATACTGAATTCAAAAATTCACTCTAATTGAAAAAGTCTGGTCTGGTTTTTGATGAATGAGTGAATGTGGTGATGAAATTCAAAGGTCTTACCATATTCAGTCTCAGATCAGCTGAATTATTAACATTTAAGTGTTTCAATGTAAAAATTTCGATTTATAACAACTATTTAGTATAAGTTTTTGATTGTAGATCTTTATTTTACAGTAGGTGTATAATTTTCAGAGAAAATAACTTAAACATAACTTAGCAATACAGATAATACACTAAAGAATGAAGTGGAGAGATTGATAGAAGTAAGTGTTAAATATTAAGTATGTTAGTGTAAAAATTATCTTTACCTTCTTATGATAAAAGCTTAATCATAAAATTATAAATAGGTAAGTACCCTACAAGGGCATTATCTAAACCTATAAAATTACTTAACCAATCAGTTTCTACTGATTGTGTTGTAAAACGTCTTCAGAGTGTAGCTAATAAGTTTGTGTGCATTTTCACAGTAAAGCTAAGCAGTAAAGCTTACAAAAATTTTCAAATGTAATTAATCCTCTATATACAAGGTTAAGAAACTAAGGCTTAAAATTATGAGTTAGAGATTAGGAAATGTTTACTATTTATTTGTTTTAATTGCGTTAAAATTTTTCTTATTTGAATGAACGAACTATAGAACAGAAAAAAGCTCAATCACTATGTTCAACTTTGCTTTAGAAGAATAATTACTGCAATTCATTGATTTTTAATACAGCTCTATTTAAATTTAAATAAGTAGGGATACAGATGCATCTTCGTATATTATACAACTTTATAATATACTAACGCATGAACTGAAATTATTATAATTTTTTATGCTTGTCTGTGTGGAAAAGTGAGTATTACTGTAGAGGTGCGCTGGTAGATGTAAAAATCATCGTAAATAGTCCATAAACCTTTTATGCCTATCAGACCACAGTAAAAGCTATTGAAATTTTACCATGCCTTACATACACGGTACATGTTACAATATGAAACAATAATATGGCTTAAATAAATAACCACAGTTCAAGAATTAGCTTTTATAGCCAAAAGTAGTTGTCACAATGTTAAAAAGGTTTAGTAAGTAAAATTATGCTAACTAAGTTCAAGTTTTACTTTTAAATGTGTATTTGGCACATAAACGTAATTAATTAGAAATGTATTTTCCCTTTGGTAGTTTGCGTTGCCTGTTGTATCCCTCCAGACTCCGATTCCATCCTTGCCATCGAAAATATCTAGTTTTGTATATTTTTGTGCTGATTTTCGTGGTAACGCTTTAGAAGTCAACTTTTCCTTAGAAAACAATCTTTCCTTGTGACATTCCGGATTCCCTATAGTAGATACTGTATTTATCTTTATCCCAGATCCTCTGTCAATCTACCTCCCCCTCTGTAAACTACTTTAATATAAAATGAATATGCCTCATCGCGTCGTCAACTTAGTCGATGGTCAGATTTAAAAAGCACATCAATTAGAGTAGCAGGTTTGGTTGTTGTTGAAAGCTTGAGTAGAGTAAACGTATGAAGTACATTAAAATTATATTCTTCATGCTAATTGTAGAAAGTTACTTGTTCACTTGAATGATTGATAAATAATGATTTTTTACCGATTTATGAAAAGGATTTTGCTTGTTTGTGTTATGTTTTGTTGTCTGATGTCTGTTGAAAGGTAGTTTTGTCTTCAAATGGGAAAATCACAGATTTTTAAATTGTGAGTGGACATGAAAGACCTGAGATCTGGAGACGGAGCCTGAGATTCATGTAAAACATCTGTCACAACTACAACAACGCAACGGTTCGTAAGTTGATTCTGTTTGTTTAGTTTTTGTATTTCGAAAGTACATTATGAAATGTGTATCATAATTATATCATTATTGTGTGTGAAAATGTGTATAATTTAGATGTGTAGTGCCTTTATTATTGTTTATGTAATGATTGTGTATTGTATGGTGTATGTCATGTGTGTTAACATAATTTTCAGGTTAATAAATAAACTTATTATCTAATAATGATACAAAATATCAATAAATTAAGGTCTGTATAGGTAAGCCACAATTAGCATCTTATAAACCATAATAAACTTTCTCTCCTCAGAGATCTACTAATTCTAAAGGTTAAAATATAACTAAGTGTAGATACAATAAAAATATTATTAAAAATAAATATATAAACTATGGATTCAGGATTCATGACTTTGATTTTTGATTTATAGGAAATTATTAGCAATAGTTAGTCAATAATTAATATTAATTAATGTAGAGTAAGTGCAATCATGAAGATTGATGGAAAATTGTAAAGTGTAAAATATGTCGATAATACTTCGTATGTAATTGTAATGTTGGTTTGATTGAATCGAGCTAAGATAGCAGACACATAGGCCTTGTAAAAAATATAATGTGTTTTCAGCTTCTTCGACTAGAATTACATGACAGAACGGATTTTCAAAACAGTACAACGCTTTTCTTGTGATGATTGAAAATATCCATCATCCAGTTGTATTTTCAATTTTCGTTGTTTAGTTTCAAAATAGTGTATGTAGTGTGTTATTCAAATGAAAATAAATACTTTAAAACTCCCTACTTTCTGTGCTATGTATTTAAACGCTTATTTGACAGGGAAAGTTCATATTGCATTAAAAGTGCCTATTAGTATACCATAATGCATTACAAATTTTACATCAGTATATTTAAAAAAGCTTGCATACAAAAAATTTAAATTGTTATCCTTATTTATAACATATTCATCTTTTTTATATAAAAACAATTACAAAAAGGACAAGAGGATGTTTCATACAGGACAGGCCTAGCTTATTACGGCTCTGAAAACATACAGGGATTCATTTTTGACATTAATTTTTTCCAAATTTCAATCGTAGATATGCCCTTGATGATATTGACGATTAAGCAAGAAAATCTGTAGATATAACGCAATTTTTAAGGAACCAAACAATTTTATTTATTACAGTGAATTATTATAACGAGTTTGTATAATTTAAATACATAGACAATGCCATGCACTTAAAATCACTTCTGCATGAAAACATAACTATTAGGTAGAAATTAAATATTAAACATAGGGAAAAATTGATTATAAGAAAATATAAACACGTTAATTCATTTAAATTATATTTTTGATAAATACCCAGTTTAATAAACATTACTACAATATCATTGTTGGTTTCAATATTATTTTAATTAGGTTCTAGCTAAGCTAGACACCCAATTTGGGTGTCTAGGTCTAGGTTCTAGTTTATATCATGATTAATTAACTGAAATAGTGAAAAAAGTAACATTTTTCTCTCATTTATCTCATTTCACTGGTCTATACTATTACATTCGACATTTTAATTCTAAATTCATTTTTCCATCACCTTCATACATAATGTGTACCTCAACTCAACAAATATGGGCATTCATGCTCGTGTACACCGAGTACATACTACACTGACATACAAAATTCACATATACAGTAAATCTTACTTACAATTTGTATTACTGATTACTTGTAAAGCAATTAAATTGGCCAGAGTGATAATTGATCGAATTAATTTTCATTTTTTAAGTATTACTAATAATATCGATGTCTAAACTATTTTTATGTAAATATTGAATAATGAATAAATATATGTTATAAATTGTAATGTAAATCGTCACTCTACCTTAGTAGTCTTTGCATCAGTCTTCTACATATTAGTAATACTAAATACTAACTATAAATTAGCAAAACTGCCATAAATATTATGTCACGTAAGCAGGAACACAATGAGGTATTTTTATACTACAGAACTCATCACAATGCATATTAACAAAACTATTCTTACATATCATAGAATTATGCATAACCAGACAGATTTTAACAAAACATTTTCCAGAAATTATCTGGAAACGAATGTAAAATTAAACATCAGCAATGATTAAGTACTAATTAAAAATAACAGGATTAATATGCTGGGATTCACATCTTAAATTATCCTGAGTTCCTGCAAAAACGTGATTTTCGTTTTTGGGGTTTAATCATACAGGTAACACAATTACTTTTTATTTTTTAATATTTACTTTTGTGTGAAGTAATTCTACATTTGAGTTGCTTTTATCGTAGTTTAGCTATCTTTGGCCTGACTGATTCTCTCACAAGTTACTACAGTTTAATTAACATTCTATTTAAACTCTTACTATTTTAATTAGTTCTCTTAGGATAATATTTACTTTTTCCTTATTCTAGTATACTTTGTCATAATATGTTTTACCTTTCATAAATATTTTCAGAATTAAAGCACACGATTCAAAGATTGACTAAATTCTTAGCACACATATTGATATTATCAGTCACTTACCACAATTCCTCTTTCCCAATTATTTTTCTTTAATTGTCCAGAAATTCTTCCACACTTTCATCGATGATTAATTCTAAGTTGGGTAAACGAGCTTTTATGTACTGAACGTCTTCCTCAGTCACAGCATCCGTGCTGTTCAAGTGAGACGTTTTTATTTCCAACTTCACGAGACATTTACAGTTATCAGCTAAAGGCTTCAAACAGATGGATTCTTTGTCTATTTCTAATGTGCTGTTGTTTCCGCTTGCATTTCCGTGCCGTCTGCGATTTGATGGGGACGATGTTGTTTGACAAGCATCAACTTTTGATGGGCACACGCACCACGGAGCTTTTCGTGGACTTTGTGTATGCTATAAAGGAAATTTTGATTATAAAATCGTATTTATTTGCAAAATGTTGTCAATTTATAAATAAATATACCCCGCAGACTTACACAGAAAGACAAACTATTCAGTTCTGTAATGTCCGCGATTCCAAATCGAATTGACACGTTGGTTAAAGTCCCCTTTGTAAAAAACCGCTGCAACTCTGGAATTTTATGAATAAATCAAAATTAAAATCAAACATTCTATATCCTTAAAACTTAAAGCAATCTAGTTTTATGGATACTTATGGATTTAGGTAACGTATTCTTACTTTTCAACATTCCAATGTATGGACGATTCCTAAGAGTCCCTGGTTTGATATCTGCATAATTTTTATCTTGTTGTATTTTAGCACAAGTCCTCATATGGAGCCCAGTTATCCCCTCGTCAGTTAATTCAGGGTACGCATTAAATGCACTGTGGCTGTAAATATTGCTGTTCACAATAGATAGCTCTTCTAGTTCGGGATATTTCTCGTACACAAGATGAAGTGAATCCTTTTGGCAAAAATATAGTATAATTAGACTTACACTTAATAATACTTACATATTTGAATCGTGAGAATATTTTGTTTGAATCTAAAACTTACATCAGTTGCTGGAAAGTGTAGAGTTTTTAATCCAGGAAACATGAGAATAATCTGATCCATTTGGGCAGTAGAGAGCCCTTTGACTGGAGTATGAGTAAGTTTTTCATGGCCAATTTTCAAAGTTGTGACAACACTAAGATTATTTTCCGCTGTGTATCGTCCATTGAAATGCATATCTGTAAAACTAGTTACAGACAAATATTTCAAAGCCGGAAAGAATACTGGATCAACATGAAAATCAGCGTGGTACATATCCATTTCTTTGAGATGTGTCAATTTGACAAAACGAAGCGGTGGAGGTCGAGGGTCCGATGCTGAGTTAGAATCATACTTGTGTCTCTGAATACGAATTTTTCTCAGGGTTTGGGCACAACCATTGATGAGATTCTCGATATCGCTATTGGTCGGGCAACTAGAAACCGACTTGAATTTCACGTCAACACATGTGATATTTGGAAATACATTGCAAAATGTAGAGATTTCAGAAAAGTGCACAGGTATGACATGCCGAGGAAGATCAGCTCCCGGCGGAGTCTCCATCCTAGGAAATACCATTTTAAATGTTTTGACTCGATGAAAAACCAAACTGCATTGCCTGGTGAAATTTTCCTCCTCAATTTCTACTGTTTCCTGCTGGGGAGGTGCAAACAATCTGTGAAAGCAGTTTATATTGTTGGTCTGGAATGTTGTTATATTAGGAGAATATTGCAGTATGTTCCAATAGAGTGGGGTTGTGTTGAAACTGCGGTTGCTGTGCGTCATGGCCATGTGAGGAGGTGTTTCCGCTTCATTGTCTTCCCCTGGTGTCCGCCAAAATGTGATAGATTGCAATTGGCTCAGTATTCCACTACTTGTCAGATCAAACAGATTTCCTTGTTTCGAAATAGAATCCGGCAGACCAAATAGCTGCAGTGATTTTAGATTTGGCAATTGTTCAGTGAGTAATTTTTTGAATACTGTGGGACTGTTGTTATGTTTTCCACCGTCAACGCGGAATTTCAAGTGTGTAATGAGGTCTCCGAAATTGTCGAAAAATTCTTGCATATCTCTGTGTTCCATTTCATTGACGATGATTGAGAATTTTGCGTAAGGATAATCACTGCTTTTCTCCATGATTTGCATGAATTTCCGCGGTTGTCTGTTGTGCAATTGCTGCTGTTGGTGTGAAAAGTATAAAGGGATTGTCACACTTTTCCGCATCTTGTCACAGGCTTCGTAATTCCAAGTTTTGGATACAAGTCTACATTTTGCCAATTCCTTTACATCGTTGATGTAGTATTGAAATAAAATTTGCAAAATCTGCAACAATTTAAAAGTAGATAAGCATAATGTGCCGGAAACACAATTTTGTTTAACATAAAGGTATCATTTATTATGTGTTTAATTTAACAATACCGTTGCATTCTCTCCCAGAACAGGTTCCTCATTATTATCCGAATTCGGGCTTCCGCAAGATACTTGGCGCTGCGGCAAAACCTCCATAATTTGTATTCGCCCGACAGAAATTATAAGTTATTTGAATGAATCCAATGGATGATCTGAAAAAAAAATGTTTTGTTAGTAAACTCCTGGAATTCCATTTCTGTAAGTTATTATCACAATGTTATAAAAAGTTAATTAATTTAAAATTAACTTCCGCAATTAAAATATGATTAATTGTTACTTTTTGTACCTTAATTGTATAGTAATTTCATAAAATGCAATTTTGTTACTTATTTTGTACATTAGTAATTTATGTCTATATTAAAAAAGGAGAATTTCGACTAGGAGGGAAAAGGTCAAAATGTGCAGAATTAACCGCGGCAATACGTTTTATTTTATTTATATTTTACATTTATTATTAGGTAAATAAGCAAATTGGTCTGTCAATTAAATATCTTAGTTTGACTTACCTTTGGTTAAATAATTGTTATTTTTTGCACAGAATTTCGATCACATTCAGACAGCGAGCGGTCTGAAACTCAAAACTGAACTACCTCGTCCGTACATGTATCGTCGTACATTCCCTGATTGTCTTCCCTCTGTCTAAATAATACTACGCACTGGATAGTTCCTTGTGGCATGGCACAGTACAATGCAACTTTCATTTCTTCTGCGTGAGACACTGACACAGCCTGAACTATGTCTTACGTGTGTGATTTCTATCCATAATTTCCTAATTCTACTTTAATTATGAATTAGTACAATTAGTTTTGCACTTTTTAAATTTTAAACCTTACAATAAGTCTGGAACAGAGTATGTAAATAAAAAACCATTGGTTGAAAATTAAATTAAATTACATAAATGAGAACTGAAATTAATAAAATGAAAATGATAAACCGAAATAAGAATTGCATATAGAAGAAAGAATCAATTGCATTAATTACTTAAATGAGTTACACAAAAATATTATGATTGCGTACAATTACCAACAAAACATAATTATTGGTATTTGCAACAGTCAAAGAAAAAAATTATTCATGAAATTATACAAGAAGACATTTTTATGATTTTCTTTTATATAAAGCTATCTGCATGTATTTCCATTTTCCATAAAAGCAAAAACTAGAAAGCTCACAAATTCGTTTAGGTTTGCATAGAAGTAAAAAAAGGCATCTTCCTAAAATTGACTAATTGTGACAGTAGTATAGTGACACAGTTCCCTAACTTAATCCTAAGTATAATTGCCTGATAGTGACATGATTTAAATAATAAACAAAAATACTGAATGCTTTAAGGGAAAAAATTATTTTCTAAGCTTATGTCAATTCTACGAATTTTTTATGGTAATTAATTTGGTGATGCAGATAAGCTTGATGCAAGGTCCTGCTACAGCCCAAAGGCGTATCTACGTATGGGCTGCTCACATGTCTTGAACCCCTTCAATATTGCAGAAAAAGAGACTACTTGACAAAAATTTCTGGCCTTTTCGTTGTAAAATTTACTAATTTTTCCCTCTGAGCCCTCTCCATTTCAAAATCCCACATACGCCCTTGCTACGCCAATAAATGAGATTGTATGAATAAATAAAAACTCGAATTTTAGTTTTTTCATTTTTATTTTAGAAAAGATATTTTCATCATGAAAATGTAGTATTTATTCATAATAATCCTTCAACGTCCGCCGCAGTACTTACTAACATCATCATCAGCGTATAATTAATTAATTACGGGTAATAATTAGTCATTACTCATTTTTTACGTATTTTACCATAATTATGTGCTGTTGCTGCTCTGCTGCTAAAACTGATAATAATTCATTTCTACATCTAAAACTACTACAATAGTTATTAGTCAGTTTGTATTTAACATGTGAATACATTTACATATGGACTACATATAGAATATTTAAATAACAAACAACACTTCAAATTCATTCGCAGATTCCAAAAAAGTGCTGAAATCTATACGATTTTAGCGATACACACTACAGAATGTCTGACACATAATATCTCTCTCTTTCTATACCCTACTGAAATTGACAGTCAGATATTAAATCATTGTCGATCGGGTCTAACATTTTATTTTGACAAACTTATTATATTTATTATTGTTACACATTCCAGTACTTTGATTGAAATCAACAAAACGACAATTTTTGATTGAGATATAATCAGCAGCTCTCATCTTATTACAGAGATAAAATAAACAGATGTGTGTACATAAAATTATAGCTGTTTTATATTAAAATGGTTTAAATTTTAAATACAGTACACAGTTTATAATAAATGGTAGTAACAATAATTATAGATAGATTCAGACCATTTGATTCTCATGTATACCCACTTTAATCCTGCCCGACACTCTCTTTTTCTGGATCCCGAATTAACCGTTTTATTTTCATAAGGTCGTTATATAAATTGGTTATTACAATTAATTATACATTACAGCGCATCCTTATTTTATTTCATGATATTCTGCATGTTGTATTATTACGATATGACAACTTGATACGAAAAATGACACGTTTTTAGCTTTTTTGTCATTTCCTTTGATATTAATACGTTACAATGATATAAATTCGTATTACTTAAGAATATTTTATACGTATATTATCAACAGAATACCTGTATCATGTATTGTAGCTTTAATTGCATATAAACAGTAGCAACTGACTGTAAATGTGTCGTGTGTGTGAGAAATAGTTTGCCTTTTAATAGATCATCGTAGCACGAGTTAAGCACACGATTCAATTATTTGGATATAAAACGAATGAAATATGTTTTGTTTAAATGTATTTATGTATGTCCATTAAAATTGTAGCAGTAGTAATAAGTAGCAGTACTTTTTCAGTACAGATGACAGTAAGTAAATATTATATGGTCGACTCAAACAAAGGTGTACCAACAATAATTAAATAATAATAATATAATATGCGTATATATAAATACATTACATACAATACACAGAGGTACACCGAATTATCAAATATTTTTACAAAGACATCATCATCAGAGACACATAATTATTTTTCTTTGAGAATTTGCTAATTATTGAATAATTATTACACTGCAGAGATGTACATAAAATCGACGATTTTTTAAATTATTTCGTAGAACAATGCACATTGTATGTTTTTACGCTTTTGAGTAACCTAAAACAGACTGTGACTTTGCATATTTGTTGTTGCTAGTAATTGAATGAGTGCACAAAAATTAAATACAATTTACAAGTTTACACGTATGTACTATATCCTTACATTCTGTACTGTACAGTAATTACAAATTACAATTCTTCTGCGCATAAATACTTAAACCCGATTTTGTCAGTGCACTTAACATTTTCTCAATCATAGTTTCCAAACAAACTGCTGCTTTATACTTTACTTTAAAATTAGAATACGACGACAACGCAACGAAACGACATTTTGGACTATTATCTCGAAATATATTTTTATGAACAAGTACAAGTACCGAGAATACACATTACACAGATACACATACAACAACACAACCAATGAATATTTGTTTTTCTCCGATGAAACCATAAACACACTAAAATACTATTTATTCGTAATATTATTGTTAAATTATAACTAAAATCACAACTTTTTAAAATTCGCTAACTTCGAAATACATTTATAATATATAAATGAACGAAATGCTTCATTATATTATTATTATAATTAGCACAGTCGCGTAATATTTTATCATTATAAGTAATTTATGAACTTTCAAGTAAGAAGAGGCACATTCTTCCTATTACATGCCTCCAAGCTACATAATTTATAACAGTTTTATAGTTTAACATCACATAAACCCTTATTATTGTTATTTAGTTGTGAATTCAGCGACTGAAAGGCAAAATGACTGAATTTCACATTGCATAATACACCAATTCTAATAAATAACACACTCATCATTATAGAATACTACTACAACACACCTTCATGGAATAAAAACTCATCATTATCCTTACAGAACATTTTTCATTTCCAACCAACTCAACTCAATCCAGACAATAACATTCTTTTTATATTTGTAAATCACTTCTTATGAAATAGTGAACATTTTGTTTAATTTTACTGCACCTTTTGCTTTGCTGCTTTTCATTTCCATATACTCAAATCAATATCAAAGACCCGAACCCGAATTATTGCTTTACTGGTGTGTGTAATAGAGAGGCAATGGAATCTTAAGGCACAAGACAAACCAAATAGTAAAACTACTATTTACATTTTACACTTTACATGCAAGTCAATTAGTACAGTAGTTATACAACAGGTATTTTATACACTAGTTCAATTTATGTTGATTTTTGCAGTAGCAGTAGTATAGTGGCAGTAGTGTGTGGTATAGAACCTGGATTCAATATGTTTGGTTGCTACTTATTGAACGATTAGAGTTTGCGGATTTATAAATAACTTACGTAATTAATACGAAACACTTTAACTATTTTAAAAGTTCACACATTAAATGCGTTTGTTGCATATTTTCCATAGATTTGTCTACTTTTTACGTGTAACGGGTATCAGATATGCTTTCAGTTTATATTATGTAAAATTTCGAGAGCCCGTTCTGCCCAACATTACACATTTTTTACAAATTTGCTTTTTGTAATAAAATTCGACTCAAAGTAAAACGAACGGTTTAGTGTATTTTATATGTAAATATTTACAGGATCATGAATTTACTAATAGTATCACGTTTACGTTTATGTGATCTTTTTGCTGTTGTAAGGTTTGGTGGGTTTAATACTACCATTTACTGTAAACTACTACACAACAATAATATTTACCTTCAGGTTAGGTGGTATGTAATGTTACTTGTTTATAATTCCTAGATTAATTTATTATAAGGTACTACAGATATTTAGTAAATTGGAGAGATTGACGCTATGTTTCTGTTGACTGTTTCTTCAGGGTTAAATAAAACATTCATTAACTTTAATTATTGTAATAAGTTGCATAGATTACGGTTATAAATTGCGAGTGTTTCTCAAAAATCAATTTAAAAAAGATCCGGGTGCGTTTAGTAGTAGATATACGTGTGGAACACTAAATAAAACTGAAATTCAATTAAAATGTATTCTAAAAAATAGATCTAATTGATATTGTGTGAATCTCATGTTACAATACGTTACAACAAACAGGTTTTCCAGTATGGTACATTTTTAACGGAAAAAATTTCAGTTTATACAGGTATATACCTAGTAATAGTAACATATATGTAGAATTGTCAGTACTGCATAATGGTACAATGGGTACAATCAGCTATATTCAATATTGGAAAAGTCTATGTCTACCATATTGACTACCTTCCTACTAGATCTATCATTTTTATAAGAAAAACGTATTTCTTTAAATTTTCAATTAAAACAACGATAAGAATGAGCTCTACTACAGAGATACACTAACTCTAATCTATTTTCTGCTAGAAACTAATTTTTTACAGAGTCAAGTTTATTTATTTTCTATCTGCAGTACAAGGGCGAAAAAATGATATTATTTGTACGTAAATACGACAAAACATAATAAAAGTGACGGTACGATCGAGTTTCACTGTGTAATAATATAAATTACCGATACAATAATAATGGAGGTATTTTAACTTAATATTTACGATAAAATGAGTTGGCTAATGGATCCTACTCGATGGCTATTATTACTTTAACTTTACTAATGAAGTCGGATTCTAATTATCATCGTTAAATCGGTTATCCTTACTACGTCTAAACATTTCGATACATAATACGTATATAGATCTACAATTGTACCCGAATCTGTTGCAATTATCATAAATTGTTTCTTATGAGGAATTCTCTTAAAATTGATTAAAAGACGATTATTATTGTATTATTACATGACTCTAGTATAACAGAGCGTGATGCGTGATATGATTACGTTATTACATGTTTAATATGTATGGGTTACGTTATTTTCATATATGTCAGTATTCAATCAGAAAAAGTGTTCAGAAAAAAGGAAAAATGTACGTCATATGTGTAGTTCATTCTGTATCAGAAAAGTTTCTGTAAATATTCATATCTTCGTTTCTCATTCGACACTGAAGCCACAAGTTTCTTCCACAGCCTTTGTTAATTTTTCGTAGAACTTTTCCTTGTTTTCATAATTGGGGATATCAATCCTATTGAAACAAGTGTGCGCTTTGGGCAAATTACTTGATGGAGCGTCGACTAAATGAATGGTAAAAAGACGAGGGGTTCCAGCACCCGTTGAACCTTGCAAATTTTTAAAACCTTGAATGGGGACACGACTGGATCCAGTGACAAATTGCAAAAGTCTTGCTCTCATTTCTTCATCGTAAGAATTTACAATTTCCCAAAACCACGTTGGAATCTTATCCGACGGACCACATGCCTGAAAATACAAAAATTGTATTAAGTTTTGTATGCAATTTAAAGCAATATTATTATTTTCAATGTAAATAGCAGTAAGTACCTTTAATTTAGTGTTGGAGCGCCAATCGTCTAGATCTATTTTTCCGATACCCCCGATGACTAATTCGAGTTCTCTTTCATCAAACGCTCTAAGTAAATTATTGGGAACAACTTCGTAGAAACCTTTCTGCAATGACAGAAACTGCTGCTCTATTCCCCTCATGAAGCGGTACGTTACAAATAACCTACAAGGAAAAAACATTAATTATCATTTACTAATATCAAAACAAAAGGATGCTACTCAAGAATCTAAGAGTAATTACTTGACATATTCTTCTTTATTTTTTTCTGTAACAGGAATATCCCGACCGCCCGGTTTCAGTTCTTTAGATTGAATTAATCCATAGCTATCGTGCTCCACCGAAAAACTCTGTTCGATTATGTTCGTTATATCGTTTTGCCTAAAAACGTCAAAATTATTATAGAATTAAGTTTTAAAGACGTTTTTCCGTATTTAAATGTTCAGCGTACTTGTGAAGAAGTACAAATACTATCTATGCAGTTTGAGTTTTGTATTAATTAAGTTCTCTTACAGCATCCAGTTAAGACTTTGATACAATTCAGGATCAACGGCTTGAATATCTCCTAAGGTAATTGGTTTGCTCAGCAACATTTTGTAGAATGGGAGTGTAAAGCTACCGTCAATATGGTGACCATGGAAGACTGCCAATCCTATCACTCGACCAACGAATTGGAAGTATGTCAAATGATCCTGTAACGACACATTAACAAAATTATGAAGTCTTTTAAGTTGACAGTGAACTCGTCAGGTAACAATGCAATTTAACTTACCGGATTAACTCCCGAGTCCGGATTGATTTGGACACAACATTGATTTTCATGGGAATACTGAAAGAGACCATAACTGGGATTGAGCATTTCGTGACTCAACAAATGAAGCCATTCCCTGGCTATTCCTCCATAGTCTAACCCTTCTTCCCCTTTGAATTTAACCATCAGCCTTTTTCTCAGGTCTTTTACTCTTAGCTTTAGCACTTGTCGATACGATTGCTGCACAAAACAAAACAAATAATCCCATCATTATTAAAGACGTCACACTCAAATCACAACACATCAGCATTTCTAAAACTAAACAGAATGTAGCTTAAAATTATGTTTCAAACAAACCTCGAATATTTCCCTACGAGTGACCTCAATACGACAATGTCCATTTCTTGGCTGTAGCAATTGCAATTCTATTCTAAGTGCCTTAATTTTAGCATTCAAGTCCCTTTTATATTTGGGCAGGATTTCAGCAGCCTCAGAATTCTTTTCGGGGGCTACAGTTACTGGCACCCGGGTGAAGCGAGAATTAGGAGCAACTGGGGTTGTTAATGACGGCTCTTCCCCATTTCTTGCAACAGATATATTTCCTGGAATTGTCACTTGGTTGTGATTCAAGTTTTCTCTACCCGGTGAATCCCTTTGCGAAGCAGAGGACAGCGGAGCGTCCCGTCTACTTCTACTTCGGCCTACAACAGGTCCACCGTTTACTGCAGTCGGTGTATTCGTCAAGGAAATGTGATAATTGCCAGTCGTGTTATTAGGAGGAACAGCTGTCGTAACATTATTATTAAATGAAGGCGGGAGGGCGGTGGGAACAGAAGAGGATGAGGATGACGAAGAGGACGTCGGAGATGGCAAACCCACAACATTGACACTTCCCACACCGACTCCAACGCGTTGACTGTCCGTTGTCGTGGTTCTAGGAAGAGTTGCCAATGTGTGAAATGTCGGATTCTTTATGAGCCTTGGGTCTGTAAAATGTGTAGTGCGACTATTGTGGTCGACAAAATAAGGTTTTCCGGAAGCAGTACTGCGTTGCTCCCAACCAGGAGGCAACGGTCCCATCAGCTGATTTGAAGGGACGTCCTTTGGCACACCAGGATGATGCCAGGATGAGGAGCCAGTAGACACATGGTAGAAATACACTTGACCCTGCTCCGTTATCCTAGTTTCTGTTAACCAAACAAAATAACCATTCAATACATAATCAAAACTGAACTTTCAAATTAATTGTTATATTCTTTGTTATAATAATTTTCAAATTAAAGTTTTTACCGTATCCTTCCGGCAGCTCGACTGAGGCAGTGATTTGAGTATTTTTCTTTGTTCTCCTTCTACTCACTTGTTGATTCTGATTTTGAGAACTCGGGGGAGAAGCTAAAGGATTTGAATTATGTCCTCCTCCCGGAGGACTCGTGTTTATAGGACCATTTGGCTGGCTAGGAGATTCTTGAGAAAGTGGTGACGAGGAAGGTGATTGAGGGACGGAAGATGTTGACGGCGACGGGTCTTGGGCTAACAAATATCAACATTCACGTTAAAAAAACATTTTAACTTTTCCAGCTGCAATTGCAGCATTAATAAATTAAAATTAGCCACTGTCAATATAAAAATTACCTCCAAAGCAAGAGACATTTCCCATTCGATCAACAACAGCTGTGGGGGGCAGACGATCACTTCCAGCAGCTGCGTGAGCATCCCTTGACATTAGAGACACTGCAATTTGACCTCGCACCGCCTCTGGATCACTTGCGCTGGCTTTGCATAAACTCATTAGCTGAGCTGTTAACGAGACAAAAGACAACATGTTTACAAATCATTTCACAGAATTCAACAGCTCAGCACGAACAATCGATTAACTTTTACGGTCATAAAACAACTACTGCATACAATTGAAGGAAAAAATTAATTGAATGCAAAAACAAAACAATTATTGTACCACAGACATCGTCATTTGTTTTTCCTTGAAAAATTAATATGAAAAGTTTATAATCAGCTATCTAAGAATAATATTATTGCTTTTTCTCATGCCACATACGTGTAGCATGTACCGGAGGATATTTTTAACTAGGATAAATGAACTGATAACGATAAGATCAATAACTACCAATGACCCCTTACGATAAAAATGCAAGGGTTGCATTTCGTGCCGACAGTATACAAACACAACGTAATTTTATGTGCAAGGTGGCTTTTCACCAACTAATCATCATAGAGTACACAATCCTATCAACTATATTAACCAAACTTCTCTTTAGTATATATAGTTTAGTATTAACGATATCGCTATATATATGTATTATAGATTAAACATTATAATTAAATTATAAACTCATCATCATGTGTGTCTGTCTCCAACGCAAATTACTTTGATTTATCTTTTCTCCAGTTTCTTTGTGTTGACTAATTGCATTAGATCTGGTACATATGTACTGCATACGCCATCATAATTCAAAGGTTTTGCATATTTTAACGCAATTAATCGCAATTCATTTACATTGACTCTACCCTACATTCTTTACATGACATTATTATTCCAGTCCTACGTAATTTATGTATTCTCCAATTTTCACTGCTGAGTTTTAGAGTAATAGTGTAGCTTAACTAGCCTAAGGTTGTCCATATAACTATACCACATTTCTAATAGATAAAGGTATTACTGTAATGTAATGTTGATTGTAAATCAAATTATTTTATGGCCTGTTTTTCTATAGCCATGATAATAATATGGCTTTACTTTTCAGACATGTTTTGTTTCGAGTGTGTATTTTGTAAACGGAGTGTTGTAACGTTATACAAATGTAGAGAGAGAGGCTTGGCTTTCTGATCTGAACACATTATCGTCTCATTCATTTCATCCACGATACACTAAACTTTACAACACGATGAGACTCATTCGCACACGGCGAGAGTGAAGTGTCGTCTCATCGTAGTAAAACGTGTATTGTTCAGTGTGTGTGTTATGTTATGTCGTCTGGCTAATTATGAATGTTGGTTATATTACTAATGCTATAGTATTTGTGTAAGTACTAAATTATAATAGAGAGACACTATACGGCCAGTTTTCTATTGATAATTAAGTTAAGGACGAACTAAAGTTTTCTTTCGTCTTTGTCATACAAGCTCTCATCACTTTATTCTGTACTCTTGAAACTTTACACTAGCCTAGCCGACTAATTTAGAATTGCATACAAAAGTATGAATGAACAAAGAAGAGGTTTACATTGGCTTGCTCCGATGTGGCAAGAATTTGAATTTCATTAGCATATAAATCAGTTTCTCTAATAGGAAAAGAATGAATTCATTAAGGAGCGCACGTAACTGCTAATGTAAAGTTCGAAAATACATAATTTATAATTGAATATATTGCGTTTTGTGCAGACCAAAGGCTCTGCCAACTACAGTTGCCGTCATCGCAGCAGCCTTTATTAGTCAAATCTCATCTTCATGGTAGAATTTACCAGAGGCAACTGTGATGAGTAACTGACAGAGTTTGCAGTTTTAGAATTGCAGTAAATTGAATCAATAAACGTTCGTCGAAATAATATCGACAGCTAGGCCAAGTCATCGCAACAATTTGTAAGCGTACACACAGAGCACTTAAACTTAAATCATTGCCCATTTGAGACTTTAGTAAGAACTTGTTATGAAGTCAGATTGTCAGAATATATTTACTTCAATGCATCATTGGTATAAAAGGATAGAAGATCGTAAATCGCAATCGCACTGTGTATATAAACTTGCTAAACGTACTACGTACTACGTAGAAACTTTTACATTTTGCTAGACAATAATAGAAATGAACTCAGAAAATTAGGCGGATATGACAAAGATGTTGTTTTATACTACGATGGAACTAAACTGACTTCCATTGTCTGTCTGGCGTGACTCAATACTTTTATCGATTTTTTGTAATCCGCCAACACTACACTCAACATTACTTTGTCTGACGATGTATTTGTATGTGTCATTTTGCTAACATTGCACAAACGGGCATAAATTGTCACATAGAATATCGAATGACACAATAAAAGTTAAACGAGTGCATCAACTTTTACATTTTATAACTTTTTTTAATATCAACTTACGTCCAGCGTCCCTCAGCCTTTGAACTGCTTTCCCCACAATATGAACGCATCCTAAAAAGCCGCTGTGCTGCTCTTTGTGAAGTTTCTTGTGATTCCATATGGAAATCGTTATAGAATCAGTTCTTGTGAGATAACTGTAACAAAACATGGAACCCACACATTAAACATGAAAAAATGTAAACACGATAAATGAATGGGTATAATAAGAGAATCTGAGGAATGCATTGCATACAGATCAAAATATTGAGTCCACGTGGGATGAAGTGTCCCTTTACAAGGCTCCGTGGAATATGTCTGATTGGTTCCATCCACACTTATTTTGGCGTAAGGGTCTGGCAATCCTGCAATCAAATAAATAACATCCATACAATTAGCCTCGAGTGATAAAAGTGACATTAATTAGTTAATTAATTAGTCTGCTATCCTTTGATAAGAACCATTAATAAAATAAAAGTTCATTCAGGGACTTGCAGCATTAATTATTCATTCTCAAACAGAGAAACTAGATGAGTTTCGTTGCACAAGTGAATAATCATGCATATATTTCTTTACTGCACTTAACCAAACCATAACTATCACATAAACTAATGTTCAATTGCATTAACATTACATCTGTAGAAGTAGAAACTTTTTAGTTCTTACTTGGCTTGACCTTTCAAATTTGATTATGTGGTTAGTGCTTTGCCTATATGTAGTCTTCTAGAGATACCACTACCTAATTCTGTGTTAGACCTAGTATTTACAGTAACAAATGGGGAAGAAAAGGAAAGTAAATAAAATTCACTTACGGAAAAAATCCTTTTTGACCAGATTTTTGGCTCCAAAAACTGTAAATCACAAGAAAAAACATTCATTTCAATTTCAAAAGCTTTTCCTCATCACTTGTAGTAATATATCACACACAAAATAAAACTAAGCAAAGCAGATGGAAAATCTTCCCATATTGTAATATAAAATGCTTACAAGAGCAGTTAGAGTTAGAGCAGTATCATCATATTTCATATCATATCAGAAATGACTAACTCTCGACAAAATGTACCTAAGCACAAGCAGTATACGATGAGAGATTAACTTATCTTTCTGCTCTGCTACGTTTATACACATAAAGATACTTAAGACTTAACTCAAGATGTAATCAAACTGTAATGTCAGAGTTAAAAAACTTTCCTTTTTGTACTCATGTACAACAAAATAACAAATGTTTTGTCTTACATGGTGCTGAATGACTTAAATTAATAAATGAGCATTGTGCACAATAAAATTAATAATTTTGTACTGTACTAAGTACTTATACAGCAGCAAGCATATTAGTTAAAAACGTAGAATCACAGGACACTTACTGCTATATAATTGACTACAACTACTACAAGCAATGTACAAATAAGACACACAGAAAGTTATGCTTAAGCATTATACATTACACACTGACAATAGTCAGCCATTCATTATCATTTAAATTACAATAATAATGCGATCAAATACCGGTTTTTAAACTACCAAGTCAAAGTCTCGCACAGATCAAGTCCAGATAAGTCAGTGTAAAAGCAAATTATGCGGCTCTTTGATGTACACAAAAAACTCCACCAACAATAACATTCTTTTTCTGAATCGCACAAGAGTAATAAACCCAAAATAATACAACTCTTTTCGTTCCTTGCATGCAAATGACTGTGTTGAGTACATTACCGCTCTCCCATCTAAACAGAATAACAATCTTCATGCAACTTACATAAACAAATAAAACAATTTCCTTTACTATAAGCAGAACACATAAAATATCATTATATCGATTAATATCTAATAATATCTAATAATGCACAAATAGCCATGTAATTTATTTTGTCTACTCGTGTAACATTAAATAACACAACAGACATCATATAGTACACATGCATTAAATATGTGAACATTATTGTCTCGTTAAGGTCAACTTAATGTCGAATACGATGACAGATTAGGTATATTAAAATTAAAACATGCTATTATATTATATTAATATTTCAACACTCAAACAGTAACCGGAACCACATGACATATCTTAACAAGATCAGATAACAGTCTAGAAATTTTTTTCCTCAAGCTGAAACCTAAACCATTAGTTCATTTACAACAACAAACATGGTGATGCGATGTCAATCATTGTATGTGAAAACAACGATGTCAGGCCTTAAAAAAACAATGCTATCCTTTTCGACTTACAAATTACAATTATCTCCTTCAGACAGAATGCACCTAATTATATTCGTTTATAAAAATACTTTCATCATACAATTTGTTTGTAGGTACAGTAAAAGCAGTAGCAATTTAAAAATGATATGGTTATACAATGATATGGTTTAATTACGTGAATAGCCATAGGATTATTAACCACAACTTGACATTTCTTATTGTGTATTATTATTTGTATTGTATAGTACAGAGTACATGTAGACATCATTAACTGCAATATTGTAAATAAATACTTTAAATTCGCAGTTATCATTTAATTAGCAAATAGTTCCTACGTCCTTGTCTCCATTTACATAAAAATTCTATTTATGCATACTTAAATACATTTTCTATATAACACTGCACTATATATTATGTACTAACTACTAGCTAAGTGAAGTTGTGCACTAAAATAAGCAGTTTCCTCTTTGTTTATACATAAAACAAATCAAAGGATAAAGATCGAACATGGAAACTGAGATAAAATTAAATTGGTATAGTGCTACATATACTTTTAGCTGTCACATGAGTAAAAGGTGTGTGTAATTATGTCATGTCGTCTGTCTGTCGTGTCGTGTCATTGTGATGCCATGTTAAGCAACAATCAGCGGATTGATGATGCTTTTACAATCAAAGGCGTGTACATACCCTCTCTCTATGTAATAATGTAATGTAACACGTAGCATCAGCATTTATTGAAAAAATATGTACCTATAAAACTAAGTGCATCGTATAATATATTAATCAACTCAACTCAATGATAATAATAACACAACACATGTGTGTATGTATCTATATAGGTATTGTATACAAAAAACAAAAAAAAACAGAACAAAACATTAAACATGGCATCCATCCACTTTACAAAAAAATATTTACAGTTGATATTTTCCAACAATACAAGCACGACTGGCTCAACTCAATTTAGTTTACATTGCATAATGCCTAACTGCTGCTACAGTTTGAGTACTCTGCTGCGTATCCGTCTCATAAAAATAATCCAATCCAATGCACAATAATATTATAAAAGTCAAAACAAACATAAAAGTTGTATAGGTCGGTGTTATTACCGTTTATGTCCCTATTTAATTCATCACACTTTTATTTATCTCTTTAACTATGTATTTTGCTCCACTACTACTTATTATGCACTACTCTATATTGTATCCTCCTCTAACAGTTTACATGTAATTTAACACTACTTGTTTGTAATACTTGTTCTTTAGCACGTTTTATATTATATAACTCAATTCCTAGTTTCTCATGACGTCAGTGTCATTGTATTTGTTCGTACTTGCATAAAGTGGATTCATGAATGTAGTATTTGTATTTGTAGTACTGCAGTGCATTTTGCGTGGCCAATTGTTTGCAAAATACCGACACTAGTACACTACTGAATGTGATGTAGGCGGATAGAAGTTATTTTGTGGTGATATTGCGGTGTGTTGGTGGACCTGTCAGTATAATGTCACTGTTGCTGCTTCGGCTGCTGCGGTTAAGACATTTGCAAGACCGCAGTGCTACATTATAATAAGTACTAACCAGAATAACTCTGCTAAACAAAAAGACTATTTATAAACATAAATTATTTACATATCAGTCATTCCATTACTTTAGAATCCACTAATTCACAAAGACATCATAAACCGCATCAATGGAACAGTCAAACAAATAAAACTACACTACGCGTATTCCTCAGACATAATAAATCATTGTGTTTTGTTTGCAAACGTCAAATCGCTTTTTTACAATCTGTCTTTATTGCTTTTGTAAAACATAATAAAATAAAATGACCACGAATTGACTGCTCGTGACATGATGATGATACCTATAATTTATGATGCCTCACGTCAATACTTTTCAAACTTAGATTACAAACTGACAATTGACTAGGCTGCTGTAATTTTAATGATGTAAAGCGCTGGATGTAATTTACGAATTAATATTAATAACATAATTTTAATGCGCTTCATTGTATTGTAAAGCTGTATAATAACATTATGTCCATTCAATGGAGTCGGTTTGGGTTGCGGTTTTTGTTAGTTTAATTTTTAATTCCGCCGCAGTCCTCAGAAATAATTTAAGTATACGTTTGACGCTTCGCCTTAGTCTGACCACATATACAATTACAGACAGTTAAATTACAGATAAATTATGCAAAGCATTTATTTTTGATTTGATCATTTTAGTTTTTGACTTATTTCCAGACCCAATTGCCAATTACATTGTTGTACTGCCCACATATACATAGTAATAACTTTTACTATAAGAAATAAGAACATGTCATAATTTCAGGATCAGCAGTTCATCAAGATCAAATTATTAAAGTGTAAAAAATCAGCACATAATTAATATATAACTACAAATTGGCCATTTACTTCTATCCTTAATCTATTTTATAGAATAACGCACACCTAGTTTCTAGTTTAGTGAGAAATATTATATTATTACAATTACATACACTTGACACTAATCCTGAACCTGCTACCGTGTTACCATAAAAATCGTTTTTGTAGATTGTAGATATAGTTCAGTAGTCATTACAATAGAACTTATCAACTTATGACTAATCAAGAATCTAGAAAAGCAACTGCAAAAAGCCCATGCACACTTTTATTTTGACTTAGAACATAAAACAATACCGTCTCGTGCGCTTAAAAAAGTATTTCATCGAGATTATCTTGTAATCTACTGCAAACTCCTTTGCACATTACATAATATCGCTAAATTCAATCACCACCTGTATTTATCAGAACTAAATGCTCGGCTAAACCAACAAGTATAAAGAAACTAAGAAACAATGGGGAAAATCGTCTGTCTGTCGGATGATGAATGTCGGTCTGGTGGTGTTCGTGGAAAAACCGTTAAGCAAAGTAAAGTTGATGTGCTTTGTGTGATTTTATATTCCCTGCTATATATGCCAGTACTCCTTGCAGTACCTTAAACCTTACACAACCCACAAGAAAAACAAAGACAGTGAAAAAGTCAGTAAAGTCAACTTATCAACGTAACAGGCAACACAATCTCTGTGCATTATCATTATTAAGCCATATTTAATTATTTGAGTCAAGCGAACAGCAACAGCATGCAGCAGGAAACGTAACACGAACATAGAACACACATTCTAAACTAACTTTTAACTAACATGACATGCTGCTCCTTCTCTAACTCTACATACATATAAATTATTTTATATACTCTACAATTCTACATAGAATATAATGCAATAATGAGTTTTAGTATCACTCTTCTTCTACTTCTCTGTACAGTATTCGTCTATTTACTTGCAGCTGCTCTGGTTAAATAGAAAAAGCAAAATGCACTATTATCTGCGTGTCTGCTAGAGAAGTTGTGCTACTCTATGGAATAAAATACAGCTAAGAGAGCTAAATTCTATACACATACAATAATAATACAATGCTGACTTGACTGCTTACGATCGTAAGTTTAAAGTTAACTTTTAACTTGACTTGTGTCTATATGACAGGACAGGAAACAGGAAATATTCCCATTGAAGCATTTACTTGTCATTTTCTGCTAACTATTTACTAGAAATGCTGCAGACTTGAATGTACAGTCCATAAACATAATCTGGAAGGTTATACAGCAGGATAAGCCAAAATGCACAGACAAGAAAGCAGTCAGCCAGCTACTTTTCTCTCTCCCTATATATAATATTATGCTTTTGCTTACATATTACGTGTATGTGAGTACATTTTGCATGTAAGTGTATCTTTGTATATTGTACATGTTTTATGTGTACACAGAGATAGTAGTAGTAGTAGACTTTACACAAGAAACTTTAAGGTGTATACTAATAAAGTCCAGAAAGCGTAAAATAAAAACCAGCACAAAAATACAAAATACACAAAATTTGCAAAAATGTTTTGGATAATTTTAAGCAATTTTGTAAATTAAATTATGAATTAGCTATGATATTATGGATGATATTTTGTACTTACTTGTCACCCGAATTTTACATGTTTGGCTGTTATTTCTTCGTCCTCCAGGTGTGGACATGTTGCATTAAAATGAATGTATCTTGTTGATTTTCATTGATGAAAAATTAAGTAGCTGCTACTACTGGACGTAGTCAACGTGGAACTTTTTTGGATTGACTGATGTTGCTGACGATGACAATTGCACAGACAACAGAAGACTTATCAAACAGAAATTTCCAGACAAATGACAAATGATGAGTAGAAAAGAAATTAAGTAATGAAATGAATCAATAACTAATTAATTTCTCCATATAACAAATGGCAAACTTTGGCAAGCGTGTGTTGTGTTGTTTGTGTGTACATCGTAAAAACGAAATAAAATACTAATGTGGAATTTGGCGTTAGTAGTAGTAGAATATAAATGGAACAAATTGATGAATGAAAGGAAAAACTAAACACAAAATCAATAAAGATGATGTTGATTATTTGGAGTTTGTTTATGTTTGTGGGGAGTTGATGGGGATATTAAATTGTGGCCCATCCCGTCGTCACAATTTGGTTGTTGTATGTGTGCCGTGAAATGTGTGGACAAAGTGTGACTTGTGGAGATGACCTTATTAAGTTAAAATCCCTAATCACTAATTAACAACACAAAAACAGCAAGAATCAGAAGAACAGAAGTGTACACTACACTTACATTCGTTGTTGGATGGGGTTGTGTGTGTTGTTTGAATTAAACTGGAGTGAGCTACCAAAACTAAAATGAGAGTTGTTCTAATCAAGTCCAATTCGAATCGTAGCGCGAGTCGCACACTTGTGGTCTTCTACACTTCCAACTCAAACAAATCCAACAACACACAAAGAGCCTTTCACATAGCACGACCGCGTCCTCGCGCTAAACCTCCCGAACCATTTCTACTCACAGGCCTTTTATTTTATAACTTACACCCAAGGGCGTATCTGCATATGGGCTCACCGGGCTTCAGCTCTCCCCCCAGATTCCGGTTTTGGGTTTTGAGCCATGAGCCCCACCATATGGGTCGAGTCGCCCATTAATTTTTTTTAGATATGCCCCTGCTTACACCTTTATGAAAATAATAGAAATTGTAGCTTATTTACTATATTTACAAGAGTATAATTTAAATTACACTATACATTTACAAAGTGTCTAGTGCAAAAATTTATTTATTAAAAATATATTTATTGTAGATACAATTAAAATATATAATCATATATGTAACAATATTATTATTTGTTTAGACAAAACAATATTTATTTTTAAACATTTTTACATATTATGGGTCTGCTTTTGAGTTTAGCGATGGAGGCAAGGGCGTATCTATGCAAGGGCTCATCGGGAATGGACACCAGACGGCACCCCTCCCAGATTTTGGAAAATAGACGTTATTGAGTGATAAAAAAATTTGTGCTTCTCCTCTGAGCTGCACAAACCTCACGAACCCTCCCCAATTTTAAATACTAGATACGTCCTTGGATGTAAGGATATTTATTTTATTTGCTTGCATTTGAAAAATTATTGGTATTGCTAATTTTGCTAAATAGTTAATCGTACCGAATAATTTGGACTTATATAATAAAAAATATGTAAATTGTGTACATATGGGGTTATATTTTGTTGATACTGAAATCTAACCTTAAATAATAATATAATTTAATTTGCAATATAATTCAATGATAAAGTCTAATTAATTCCGAATGAATGTTTTCAGTTTTTGTGCGTGTTTTCTTAAAATATAGATTTACGAAAAAATTGGTGTTCACATAATTTATTTCCTTATTAACTTAATAAAATTAATTAATATTTGAACCACACTAATTTATGAACAACAATTTATGAACTTTAATTATAATTTATATGTAACAGTCATAATAAATATAAAGTAAATAATTTTACTGAAACATTTGACCTTGAAAATTGGTATGATTTATGTAGGATAAATACCTACTTAAATATCTTCTTTGGCATTGTTCTTCCAGGGGTTAAGAAGAAAATTGCTGTTATAAGCAGGGTACATAATAATATATCATAATCATAAAGTCGGATATTCACCCGGAAGCATATAATTTTTAGCGTAACAAGAATAAAGGGAATAAAAAAGATTGTAGATAAATTGTTGTTTCAAAAATCATACAATTTAAAAATTTTATTGCATTGCATTTTTTATTGCACTACATTTTTTATTGCAAATGAAAAATTAATTTTGCGCAGAAAATAAATAAATAAATTCCAAAGAATTGAGTGAAATCATTGTCCAAAGAATTTGGTTTTGTTCAGCAGAGCTAAATAAATCACTTTTCAAAAATATACAGTAATTAATTAGCTAACTCAAATTACAGCTCTTATATACATTGCCTCCAACTCTGAGTTAAAGTATCAATTTAAAATCTTCTCCTTTTTACACAAAGACGTGTACGTAATTCTTGAATATTCTCTTTGGCTGTGTACTAAATATCGAGTACAATCATATAGTGGCACTATAACATTAAGTCCTGCCATTATCATTGCGTTATAATGTTATGTATTGTCTTCATAAGACTTTTCTTCATATTAAACACATCTCCTCTTTACTATCGCTCTGCTGTCTTGTAGTACTTAAATGAAAATAAATGATAGTTGCTAGCAGCAGTAGTAAATAGCAGTATTAGTCTGTATACATACAGACACTGCATATGATATACCACTACCTCATACTATTCCTTTAGCCTGAGTATGCACTACTGCTTACAGAACAGAAGAGTTCCTAAAGTATTACACCCTTTATAAGAAAGACCATACACACTCACACAAATACAAGACATACAGTAGTAGGCACATAGGTATACAACAGGTATTGCATGTGTATATGTAATGTAAGACCTTTATTTGATTTTATATTATCGTTATTATGGCCAAGAGAGACGTATATATATGTGTTTGGTTTATGAATGTGTGTGTGTAGTATGTGTGAATGTGTAAAGTGTATAGACTATATGGCTTGGTTTATTTGGCATTGCACTACTACTGCTACTATTGCATGTACTACTGGCAAGTGGCACTGGCAAACTGGCATATGGCAGTTGGTCGTGTTAACCAATTTAAAGATATATACCATACAAATATCACCTAGCTAAAGCTATAATAGCGGTATGTATTGTGTATTGTCTTTATGCAAAGGCAAGACCTACTTCACGTTAAGTTATATGCTCTGCAGATACTTTATGCACTAAATTTTAACAACAATAGAATTTAAGAGAATTTTATACACACAGAAAGAAAGAAGGGTTAGTATGATCAAGGTGAGTATTTATTATTATTTATATTCAAACAACAGTTTTAAACCAGAGGTTTTACTCAAAATTTAATGTGGTGCTATACTGGCAACTACCTTTATGTATATTCTTACATAGATATTCGTCTTTTCACTACTATTTTTCATCTTTTAGCCTCAACACTCACATTCAATCCTAAAGTCCAACTTTTACATGTAATAATTAATTATAGCGATTCGGCTGTCAATTTGATTAGATTTAATTGTATTTCGATATATAATAAGTACAGTACGAGAGTACGACCATTGTATCTAACTACGATTAGCGTTACACACAGTACACAGACATAAATACACATAAATCATTTTTGACCCTTCACTAAATGCTGACATAGGTCTTTGGTATATGTAAGCAATAATGCTTAATTGTTTAAAGAGATATTATTGTTAATCCTCAAGTTCAAAGGTACATTTGTAAAACTATTTCTTTGAACTATGTGTTTATGCTTATCAAACGTTTGAATATGCTTTTAATATTTATTAACGATTTATTAAACATTTTTAACACAAGAAATCATATTATGATTATGCCTATACATAATGGTTTTACTTACACCTGTCGGTATCATATAAATTGATATTATTATTAATTATCACATAATCATTCACATTCTATTCACAATTCACCATTCTTCTCATTTGAAAAACATGGAGCAAGTTTTTTGATTTTAGTTATTATAAAAATCTTACTAAAGTAAAATACATTGAACGTTCATACTAACTAACGATATTAGTCAAAGTCAAGATAATATTTATGATTATCCTATGCTATATTATGCATTCGTAATATTCAGTAGCTTTTTATGCTCTGTACCAGCATTAGCATTCATTGTTAAGCCACAAGCCGTTTCTTTACACAACGACACTGCGATTTTTATTTCTCTGGCCCTTTTCACAGATTTTACACAATCAATGCTCCACCATTGCATATATCACATTATAGATACCTACAAACAAACACATGCACTAAAAAGTATTCTGGCAGTAATTTAGTAGTAGTACTCCTGTGTGTGTGTACATTAAACTGGTTCCATTCTTCATGTACACTTCCTATGTTAATTCTAGTATTCTAATTGTACATAGATTTCCAACAACATAATATATAACATACTATAGTTCATCTGAACAAGTAGTAGTGAGTAAATACTACGCATAATGTTTTGAACATTTTTATGCACCATATGAAGAGTCACAGCCGAGTCAGAGAGTATTTCAAATCTCAGCTACTACTATATAGCTCATTCAGTGTAAGTGTTCTAAACTAAAGTGTAAAGCATTTTTGTTATTTGTATTTGCCCAGTATACAAAATACAAACAGAACAAGAAGAAGGAGAAGAAGAAGAAGAGGTTTATCGTTGGTATACCTCATTCGATTTTTCTTAACGTGTAAAATGTTTGTGGTTCGTCTGCCAGTGTGAGCTTCTTAGGAAAGTCTACTGTCTGTTCCAACAAGTCGACGACGACGGAGAGAGAGAGGAGAGTGGAAGAGATAACAACAATCCTTATGTATACCAACATCATTCATACATAAATACGTGTATATCATAATACCGTAGTAATTATACTATATAAACAAGGTGCCTAACTATATAACTGATTTTTAGAGTATACAGAAGTATAGACAGAGAAAGACAAAATATGGGATTGATACTAGCATTGTAAGTAAAGTAAGCACTTGTTGGTAAGTACAAATCTTTGTGTACGCATATCAGCACTTACAAGTTTCACTTGAACACTTACATTACAGTTTATCACTTTGTGTGTAACTTGACTCACTTTAAGGAGACTACATAATATTTTCAGAACTCAGACCGTCTCTCAGCTCTGCTGTTGTATGCATTCGGTATAAATTATAAATAAGTCATTCATATTCTACTTATACTCACATAAAATTAAATATACAATGTAGAAACTGATTTAATCCGAGTAGGCGACCCTATAGGTATAAACCCATACCTACCTACTATATAGTGCTGGAATTATTTTACATGATCATACATAATGCCTATGAAAAATATAGGTATATAGTTAATACACATACGAATATTTAAGAGGAAGATACTTATGCATATTATTAGGACATATTAATAACGAGTGCATTTGTAATTGTATATGGATAGATGTGATAGCTGTGTTAATGTTATGTATACGCATTGGAATTAAAAACGCAAATAAAGAAGCTATATAGTTTAGTAGACGTATATACATTGTAATTACACTACTGCGGGCCGCCAACTTTTATGGTGTAGTTGTATGTATGTGTTTGTATTTTGTATAGCAATAAATGTGTCGTCGACTCCGATATGTGCATCTGTGTACTTTTTAGATGTGCTGTTATAGTAATTATGTTGATGGAAAAGCTTTCATTATGATTATTAAGCGTATTTTACTTCGTTTACATATCAGTCATTGCATGCCATGCAGTGGGAAACAGTATACTATGCTCTACATGTGTATATGCATTCTCTGTGTATACGGAAAGAATTTACAATGCTTGCGTTTTGCTTTTAATTTGATGTGTGTGGATTGCATTGACGTTGCTTTGCTGACACACAGACACATGCAAATGTTAATGTCCTATACGTGTATATGTTACGTGCATTAAGTAGTAAATGTCTCAGATTTCAGTTTGTAAATACTATGTAAACAGATTAATACGACGATGCAAGATCGTACAGAAGTGATAATCTTCTTTGTAGACAAAAGAAGGCGACGATGATGAGTCAGGAAAAATTGTCATGTTCTTTCTTTACTATACCAAAAGATTCAGGTTATGGTAGCGTGCTTTAAACTAGAAATACACAATGGAGATATACCTAATTAGTTTAACCTTATAAAATTCTTTTCGTAATACATTTATTATAATGTCTCTTTACCTACGTGTATAAGGATACAATTTCTACTTATGACAGTTTGATATCCGTATAAGATTTAAGAGCTTGTTAAAAAGTTTGCTTACATATTATAGGAATGTAAAATAGATGAATGTGTTGGCTATACTAATAGCAATGTGATTATTGTGGATTTCTGTCACTGCGATGAATTGTAATTAAGGGAATTTGAATAATAAATGCATATTCAAACGAATTAAATGTTCATTTTAATTTGTGTAAACTAATTGGGCAAGATTTGGGTAAAGGTTGAGATACGAATGATTGTTGGCGGTGAAGAGTCATTGTCCGAGACTCCGAGAGAAAGACAAGTTGAGACAAGGTAAGTCGAAACAAAGGGATGTCTAATTATGATATCAGCGTTTTTTAGTTTTTGGACAAATTTTTCAATGGTTATCCCTGATAGTGAATAGAGCAGTAGTAAAATAGAATAAATAGAATCACGCTCAAATAGCTTTGTTGATAAAATTTTACATTATCATCGCTTGAGAAATTATACCTTGATTAACGGAATTGTAGGAACAATGAAAGTTAAAAAAGATATCTTGGATTTGCGTAAAAGAACAGTTCGCGTGAAGTGCGTGTGGAGATACCTTCCCGATGGTAATTACCACAATCCATTTTTTCCAGATCAGTCTGTGGGTCAAGAACAGAAAGAATCACCTTTCGGAACAAGAGAAATAAATAAATCCAGCAAAAGCGGAGATACCGGTGGAACTTCAAAGAGTGTTGGGGAAATAAAGGAAATTCCTGAAGAAACTACGATTCAGCCAAAAGTTTCGTTATTTGCCAAAGCAAAACGAGAAGGGGTAGACATGGATTATGGAATAGAATTTTTTTCTAATAATGCAACTGCAGTAGATTTGGAAGGACCAGGACTTTCCCAAACGAATGGTGAAAATGTCAACAGGTAAATAGCACTTCTTTCTTTTCCTATGCAAAATGTTAGAAAATTTGCATGCAGATGAGATTGCATTGTTCATTTCACAAATGATAATTATGATAAAAATAATACAAATTATTTAGGAATGACCATTTTATTGGAAACTATCTGCGTACACCATGTACCTGCAAATCTTCAAATAATTATTTTCTAATTATCCGGCATAATATTGTCTTTGAAATCGAAAATGTATTTTACCGTTTACAGACTGCAGTCATTACAATCTCCGGTGAACAGTGACAGGACGGAGAAACTTTTATCGAGAATAATTAGCAACGCTAAATTGGATTCTTTGGGTAAACTTATTATGAGACGGAAATTATCGGTGGAGCAAGTTATTAACTTAACAGAAGGTGAACTGAGAATATTAGGAATTAAGGACTACGCAACTATGAAATTAATCATGAAGTTTCTGCAAGAGATGAGAGACTCCAGAGATGAAGCCGTTCCTCAGGTCTTAGCTACAGAAGTGAATTTTGATGAAGAGTAAGTACATTTCGCTGTTAATTATTTTATTAAAAATTAAGTTATTGCTATTGCATCTCGTTTATAATGTTAACCTTTCCTTTGTTTTCTGTGAAGGGCGATTGAAATTGATATACTTGAAGATGCGGTGAGACAACTTACAATTCACGATAGCGGTGATTCAACCAATTTTAATGCAAACGACGAATTCAATGAGACTTTACCATTTACACCAAACGATGAGAATTTACTGGAAGAAAACTTTTTTCCAAACACAACTGGAAATGAGGAATTGAATGAAACATTTCCTTTTACGATAAACCAAGAGAGCTCGTTTTTAGAACATTCTTCAGAGATTTACGAATGCGAAGAAACTCGGGAAAACACTTACCTGGAAATTATTGAAACAAATGTTTATGAACCTGAGATTAGTTATTTATTTGAGGAAACAGAGCAACAGCCTTCAGTCATAGTGAGTAATCAGCAATTGCCTTTTTATTTTTATTTCCCATTTCACCATGCTAAATACTACCGACATAATTTTCTCACTTTTAAATTTTTTAATTTTTAGGAAGTAGAATCCAAAGACGATAATTTTGAGAGTAAATCAAATGAACAGGCCATGTTGAAGAATAAT
Source organism: Pogonognathellus flavescens (assembly GCA_019776165.1). Taxonomy (NCBI): domain Eukaryota; kingdom Metazoa; phylum Arthropoda; class Collembola; order Entomobryomorpha; family Tomoceridae; genus Pogonognathellus; species Pogonognathellus flavescens. Next base: position 15,173 of record JABASD010000930.1, on the reverse strand, counting down.
GTGAAACTGGAAACTGATTCTATCAATTGGAAATGGAACGCTGCTGTAATGGCTGCTGCTTTTCTCACCGGCATGATGACAAATATTGTTTTATGTAGAAAATAGCAAAACTTTCCACTAATGCCTTAATTGCCTGATGTAGCATAATTTTATAAGTTTAATATATAGAATTTATAATTGAGGTTTATAAGCAAGAATTTTTTTCCAAGAGCTTTTACAGCAATTAATTATTGATATAATATTATCTGCAGTACATATTCAAGCATGCTAATTCTTAATTGCCATTTTTACACTATTTTAAACTACGATAAAAAACTCGAATTACTGTTACAAGTATGCATGCCTTATTTACTACATATAATCGCTCGAGTAAGTATAATTCGATTGTGTTCAACGTTCAAGATCTCATTTTCCAATTTAGTTAGCACAAAGATGACTTATTTTACAACATGATGAATTTTATATTACTTTGCCATGAAACTGATTATTAATGAAAATACGTTACCGTTTATTATATAGATATACTGATACACTTTTACATAATAAAATATTAATAACAAACAATTCACATAATTTCACTAACTAAAGAAAGGTACTAAAAGTATCACAATTCACTTATATGTAAATTGCACATACATATAATAACATTATACATATTTAACTTCAACGTTAAAATTATATTTTTGTACTGGTAGTTCCATGTCAGTGATGTCAGCATCTTATTTCATCCATAATTTCTTGAAACAGTCAATAAGAATCCATTTTTGCACAGCGGTTTGAAAATACAATTGTGTTGGTTGGAGTATAATTTTTAGAGTTTAAAGAGCAATAGAAGGATTAATTCGTGCCATAGATTTATATTTTGTCTGTTTGATATTTTCAAATTAATCATTTTTTGTTTTTGAAGCAGGAGCCACTGCATTTTTCTTTCGTGGTTTTTGTGGCTTTTTATCTTTTTGTTTTTTCACTCTTCCACCCGCAATAGAATCCAAGTCATTTTTCTGCTTATCACTTAATCCTGGTTTGCGTATTCGACGATCCGATTTTTCTTTGCTTGACTTCCTTTGTGCCCTTCCTTCGGCATTGTCCCTTCTGCGAGGACGACCTTTAACACGCTTTCGAGTCAAATCTTTCGGCTTCCGCCAATTTGCTGGATTTCCGTCTCCAGTCCCATCCCCTCCTCCATCTGTTTGCTCGTTGAAAATATGAGCAAGTTTCAGAGCAGCAGCAAGATGAGCTCTTTCTTTCTTTGCAGCAATTTCTGCTTGCTTCCTTTTAGCTGCCCTTCTTCTTCTTTTTACTTCCCTCTCATTCAGTTCGTTAAAATTAGGCAACTGTAAGTTGAGCAAATCGAAATCCCCCGGAGGTGCTAAATTCGCTATTTCTTCCCCTTTCATTTTCGAAAAAAAACTCCAGAAAAATGCCTGAATAGTACATATTTGAATTTTGAAACATTCAGTTGTAATAATTATTGCAGTAAATAATAGTAATATTATGCTTACTTAAATAATATTGAATGTCAAAAAGAATGAAGAACCCTTGTTGACATATCTTGAGATACTTACAAGTAATCGTATTTACAATTTAATTATAAATTAACTTACAGCCAAAATGACAATCATGATTATGGCACAAGCTGACATTCCAATGATGTATTCCATTCTCACTCTAATTAACCCAATGAAAAAATCGTATTTAGGATACGCAAGTTCCAATCTTGGGACATCAACATAGTCCATTTCCTCAGAATTCGGGTCAATTTTTTCGCACCTCTGTAGTACAAAATAAATCCTCAACATTAATGAGTAAAATTGTGACTAATGTGAAATCATGCTTTTTATAATCGCAATACTATAGTAAAATCTTCATATGCATTTATCGCTTCAAACTTCACTTTCTGAATGTGAAACGCCTGATTAATTTCTGTTCACCTTATGGAAAATATAGTCTTGGAAAATGATTCCTTCAATCAGCCCTTTTGACAAATACAGCATGCGTCGACGGAAATGGAAATCAATAAAAAGATCTTTTTGGTCAACTTCCCAAAAATGTGTTATCCCCACATGGGTCCCGGATTCTGTTTGAGTGTAGTCAATTTTCCGAAGTCTTCGACGATTCAGTCTTTTCTTAAATGCACTAATTTTTTGAAGATCAAAGACTCCCGGATGCGTCTTTTTTGGATTCACTTGACTCAAAATTTTAATTGCCTCGGACGAGTTCATTATTTCACTTGTGAGAACATCAGTGGGTTCTAGCCTTTCTCTGTTCAATTCTGCCTCGGATTTAAAGAAATGATTATATCTGTCCCATTTATATTTTTTTCCGTACAGGCGAATCGTTTGAGGAACTAACAATCTTGCCTCTGAGACGATAATCGTGTGTCCACTCATTGACGCCTTCGTCCTAATTGTATTTTGAGCACAGTCTTTAATCTTCTTTATACAACAGCTGTCAATTAAACCAGATGAGTTGATGTAAATAGACGGCCATGACTCCAAAACGTCCGTTCCCCATCCACAACATTTCTATACAAAAAATGGACACGAAAATAAGAATCAGTACGTAAGGGCGTATCTAGGATTGGAATGGGGAGGGAACATCAGCTATCTATGGGGATCAAAAAGGGCTTATTGGCGGTCGTCGGCCGCAAATAACCCACTTTTCATAATCTGGAGGGGGGACGTGCCCCTTGCGCCCATAATAGATACGTCCTTGTCCGTAGGTACGTTTTTTAGGTGAGGTGGTATTAATAATTTGCATTAATAATTTATCTTGCTTTGTTAACTTACATGTTCAATTTGAGCTTTATCATAGAAGACTTCCTTAATTTTGATTGTTTTATTACGCTCATTTATCACGTCCGAGGACAACTGACGTACACAACTTGAAAAATCATCCTTTACCAGCGAGAAAACTGCTCGAGATAGGGCCAGCGTGCCGTAACTCATTACGAACACAACCATAAACATGTACTGAAAGTTAAAGTTGGCATTAACGGTGTCCTCTTTGTTTCTTTTCAAATCAGTTACTATACAGATTGATTTTGTAAAGCAAAAATTTACCAAAATTCCAAGCAGCAAGCTACTAATTCTGCAAGTTAAAAGGATGAAGCCAAATAATGCAACAGCTACAAAAACTCCACAAGTGGAAAACAATCTAGAAATTGCTTCGCTGGAATACTCCGTGGGAGTGTAGCCGTGTCGTTGAACTAGATAGTATTGATGTAACATAAACGCAATCACAAAAAGCTGAAATGTCAAAAACGTATAAGATCTCAATTACAGATATTTAAAAATTATAAATCTATTTATTTTTCCGATTTTGTTTGTACTTTGTAATACAATTCTTACCTTAATTTTGTAATGAGTGTAGTAAATATAAAATAGACTTACAGTGAACAAAAAGAAGAAAGCTACAGGTTTATTTCGGCCGATATTTTTGTGTATAGTTAGAAATGCATCAACCCCCAGATCTGCCAATTCAACCGCCGCAGTCCCTACACTTGTTCTCCTTCTTTCTTTGGACTTTCCTCCAGCCTTTTTTGCATTTTGGTCTTTTTTGTTATCCGAAGTAGCTGGCATAATATTAGCAATTGTTTGACATGGATTTTAAATAGTCTATCGGTTTTGCCGAATCGAATAATTGAAACGTGCACTCAATCCGAAACAAAACAGAAGATGTCGATTCTTCACTGAAATAGCTCTGGTCTGGCAGCTATTATTACTATTATTACTGTCCAAAAACTCTTAGCTTGGGACGACGAACGTTGGAAGGAAAGGGAGACGTTCCGAACTGCAAGAGATGTAAAAAATACGTTTAAAAAAAATACATTCATTTTATACAAATATTATCCGATGTATTTTATAAAAAGAAAGTTTTCACTTCTCTGTACATCAACTGATCTTGATACAACAACTGATAGAATATATCAGTAGAATTTTTAACCGATTAGATTACAATAAAAAATGTAACCGGGGTAATTGTTGACTTTTTGTAGTTAGAAATGGTTAGAAATGAGAAAAAATAAAATAAATACCTTCTGCCATTGGGAACATCTCCCTTTCGACCCAGCGTTCGTCGTCCCACGCAGAGTTTTTGGACATTCTAATTTTTTAAATTCCAAATTCAAGTACACATGTGCATTTTTCCATAATAGAATCGCAATCGTCTGCACCCGTGAAATCTCTAAAGTCTCCACTCTCACTACATTGAAAGTCAGGTATTGCGATTGAAAAGATCTTCCTTTGTATTTCCTAGTAACTTTTTTTGAATTTAATTAATTTATTACTGTTATAATGAACTCATATAAATTACAGAGAAACTGAAGTTGAAGATGTCGAAAGACTACTACACAATCCTGGGAGTAGCGAAAAGCGCTTCTACTGATGAAATCAAGAAAGCGTATCGGAAATTGGCATTGAAATGGCATCCAGATAAGAATCCGAACAGCAAAGCTGAAGCGAACAAACGTTTTCTTGAGATTTCAAACGCTTACGAAGTTCTTTCGGATGCTAACAAGCGCCGACAGTACGACAGTCCGCAACCAAGTACCGTCGTCGGCAACTCTGGATTCGGACACAACTTTTGGTTCCGTAATCCAAATGACATTTTCGAGCAATTTTTTGGAAAGGATTTTTTTGGAAGTCTTGGTGGGATTTTCAGTTTTGGCTCCTTTACCTGCAGTTCTACGGTTACTGTTACTACCATTAACAATGGAGAACGGACAACAACCAAAACAACTATCAGCAACGGCATGAAGAAGGTGCAGGTTTATAAAAATGGAGTCTTGATATCTGAAAAAACACAAAAAATTATATAATGATGTACTGTGTTTTTATGGCAATTGGTAGCCTGATAACATCAGTTTTTTTAAATAGTATCTCTCTCTCCTTTTTAACAGCAATATAATATTTCGATTTTTTTCGGCAGAAATCATTGTCTGCAGTTTTGTAGACTGAATTTATTACTGAAATTAGAAAAAGCAGCATTAATTATAATGTACAGTATTATAAAAGCCTCATTTATCATTTAATAATATTTTGAAGCAGAAATTGGAAGAGTTATAATATTTGTAATAAATATAAACTTCTAACGCTAAATGCTAAGCTCTTCGAGTTCGACTAACATGACAATTAGATTAAAGCATTAAAAACATGTTAACAAGATAAGTTTGATCAAGGACGTATCTAGAATTCACAAATGGGAGGATCTCAAGGGGTTAGGAGAGGGCTCAGAGTGGCAAAATTGAGTATTTATCAAGTAACCGATTTTTTGGAATCTGGGATGGGGGCTGAAGCCGGGAGAACCCATATATGTAAATACGCCCTTGACTATTGGAATAAGGGAGGAAAGAGATTCCTAAATTCATCGAAGAATATAGAAAAAGATTTGGTTTGAAATAGTTAATCATTAAGGAAATCGTTCTACCAACACCAAGAAACCCCAGCGAATGTTTTAAATTATCATTTATTCTCAAATGATCAAAATGAAATAAGTTTAGAAAACATTTCTCTAATGTAATTATATTTTTCTACGTCTATGTAATTAACTCATTCGGCAAGCCTTACATAAAGATTCGTTTTTACAACAAAGAATAAACAGAAAGAGGTAATTAAATAGTTAGGCAGGCAATTAATTTTACGGTTCCTTGAAAGTTGCTTCTGAGTTGGTTTCACTGAAAGAGACTGGGGCAACAGAATTTCTGTTTCCAAATCGGGTTGATTTTACTGCAGAATTTTGATTTTCCGTTCTCTTGGTTGGTTTTTTATTGCGTTTTGATTTCTTTGACTTATTTCCCATGCTCTTTAATTCTTTTTCCTGTTTCTCAGTTATTGGCTTCTTTCGGCGAGGATCAAGTAGGTCAATATCAATATCGCTAATTATTTTGGGTATGTTTTTCAATCGTCTACGGGGACCTTTAGTACGCTTATTCGATTTAAATTTAGTTTTTTGCAACATATCTGAATCTGCCTCATCAGCCGATATAAATCCAGCTTCATCCAAGACTTGAGCCAGTTTTTCGGCAGCAGCGAGGTGAGCTTTTTCTTTCTTCCGAGCAATTTCTTGTTTTTTCTTTATGGCTGCCTTTCGTATTCTCCATTTTTGCTTCTCATCAAGTTCATCAAAATGCGGTACTTGTAAATTAAGCAAATCAAAATCCCCAGGGGGTGCCAAATTGGATATTTGCTCCGCTTTCATTTTGGAATAAGAGTTCCAGAAAAATATCTATTTACAAAATCGTTGGCAATAGAATGTATACAAAAATGTAAATTGAATTTCGATAAAATAATTCATATTTATACAGATTACAATTTTGAAACTTACAGACAAAATTGTGATCATTATTATGGAGAACGAAACCATTCCAACAACAAAAGCCATTCTATGCCGAATTAATCCGATAGTGAAATGATAATGAGGATACGCCTTTTCCAATCTAAGAACTTCATCAGTCGGAGAATTCTTTTTAAATTTTTCACATCTCTACTGAGCAAAAAAAATGTGTGCAGACAATTAATCTTAAACAGACAGAATGAATGAAAAACTAATTTAATTTAGTAGGTACCTACTTATAATATTATTATGAAATATTGCTGAAGTATAGTAGTGTATTGCATATTACGTACTTTATGAAAAATGTAGTCTTGAAAAATAATTCCTTCTATCAGTCCTTTTGACAAGTATAAAACGTGGCGCTGGTGATTAGAAATTTTTGACACATGTTCAGTTGTAACATCCCAAAAATGTGTTAATCCAACATGAACACCTCTTTCTGTTTGATTGTAATCAATTTTCCTCAATTGACCCCGATTCAACCTTTTCAGTACGGTAATCACTAACTTTTTACTGGTTCTACCATTGATAGTTTTTCTGGCATTTCTGGTGTTTGTAGCACCACCAGCATTTATGGAACTACTAGGATTAGTTGCACCACCAGGTTTTGATTCACCTCCAGGTTTTATTCCACCTCCAGGTTTCGATTCACCTCCAGGTTTTGATTCACCTCCAGGCTTTGTTCCACCTCCAGGTTTTGATTCACCGCCGGGTTTTGATTCACCTCCGGGTTTTGATTCACCTCCGGGTTTTGATTCACCTCCAGGTTTTATTCCACCTCCAGGTTTTGATTCACCTCCAGGTTTTGATTCACCTCCGGGTTTTGATTCACCTCCAGGTTTTGATTCACCTCCAGGTTTTGTTCCACCACCAGGCTTTGATTCACCTCCAGGTTTTATTCCACCACCAGGCTTTGTTTCACCGCCATGATATGGTGTTTCAGGATTAGTAACTTTTATTAATAATTCAGCAGTTATAATTGATTTTGTAGGTTTCAAGTTTTTTCTTCGTAGTGCCCTTAAGGATTGTTGAATCGAATGGTATCTATCCCATTCATAGTGTTTTCCGTATAAGCGAATGTTTTGAGCAACTGACAACTTTCTTGCTGAGACAATTATTGTGTGCCCACTCATTGATAACTTCGTTCTTGTAGCTTTTATACCACATTGAGATTTCTTTTTTATACAACAACTGTCAATTAAATCTGTTGAGTTAAATATCAACGGCCATGATTCCAACACATCCGTTTCCCATCCACAACATTTCTGTAACAAAAAATAAAAATGTAACTAAAATTTCAATTTTTAATATACATTGATAGTGAATATAGTAATATTATAGCATCAGTTTCAGTGTAGCGTATCTTTGATTCCTATTTCAACCAGAGTAGGATGCAGTATCGTTTCTACATATGAGGAAAATTATTATTTCAAGGGCGTATTTTGGATTTTTTAATGGGGAGGCTCAAGTCGTCTGGGGGGTTCAGAGGGCAAAAAATGAGACCTTCGACCGCAAATATTGCCAAATAAATTTTTTCAGATATCCGGGGGACGGAGGAGGGTAGCTCTCAAGCCCGCAGCAGATATACCTTAGTATATCGGTTATTTCGTAAGAAAAAAATTAGTAACATTTCTTTTCTGGTTTCTTACATGTGTCTGCTGAAGTTTATTGTAAAAATCTTTCTTCTTGGTCAAGTCTTGATGCTTACTTTCAATGTCGATTTGCAACAGAGTCATACATGTTCCAAAATCATCTCTTATCAAGGAAAAAATTCCCCGAGACAATGACAGCACACCCAAGTTAATAACGCAAACGACCAAAAACATGTACTGTGTATATAAATTAAAGTTTATGCATGCAATAAACAATTATTGACAGAACCTGTTCTTTCGAATATTAAGTAAATTATATAAAGTTACCAAAATTCCTAAAAGCAAATGTCTGATTCTAAAGATTAAAAGTATGAACCCAAAAGCAGCAACGGCAATAAAGCTACCACATGTGGCGAAAAATCTAATGATTGCTTCTTCGGAATTTTCTGTAGGAGTGTAACCTTCTTTGATCACCATCCATATTTCATATCCCAAAAACAATGCCACAAAAATCTATTGCAAAAAGTTTGAAAGTTGCACTTTAGTTTTTTGCACAACTAAATAAACAGTAACAAAAAATTATCATTGAGATCAGCCGTACAAATAGAATGTTATGTCAATTGTCAAAAATATTTAGTTTACTGTAAACAAAATGAAAAGAGATGCTGGCTTATTCCGGACAATACTTTCATAAGTTATTGGAATACTATCTGAACCGAAATTCTTTTCGTCCTCAGCAATATCGTTTTTCTTTGTTTCATTAATAGCGTCATTCTCCAATTTCCTCTATAATTCCATAAGAAAATGTCTTATTAGAATTAGAAAATAGTTTCTATTAAACGAAAGTTTTGTAAATTATATGCAACATAAATGTAAGTTGAAATATTTGTATTAATTGCAACGTAGGGACAAAAAGGGGAAGTATTATATACCTCATACTCATTTGATCGTAGTTTTGTTTCGTCGTCAGTTTGTTCGAAATTCCAATATCTTAAAGGCTCAGGTTCACTCTTTGTTTCATGGCAATTGTCAAATTCAATAGTTGTTGGCACATCTTTAACAGTATAGTTTTTACTATGCGAATTCTCAGAAAATTCTTCGCTTGAAGCCGGGTTCCACATTTTTGTTTCAAAAATAATAAAGGATTTTTGATAATTTTAAAAAAATAACTTTTTAACAACACATCTTAGTGAAAGTAAAAATCCTTCGTCGATATTACTAATTAATGCATGGCAACTATGACTGCTATCTGATTTTGCTTTAAAGATAATAATCCATTAAAAATAAGAAGTGTTAGCAAGTTAGCATTTAAATGGTTGAACAGACTACTTCAATCGTCAAGACCTGAAGAAGATAAGTCATAATTTATCGAAAGCATGTCAAAATAAACGTTGATTTGTTAAAATGGTTTGCAACAATTTTTATTCCTGTTTTAATACAACATGTCCCGAATTGATTTAAAATTGTACGTTATTATTTAAAAAACATGGCTGCAGCCAACTTATATTATTTATACCAGCAGGAATATTTTCTTCACCATTTCTCCAAAAGTAATTCTAAACTGTTGTGATCTATAGCTTTTTCTTCGCATCAGGCGGCTTAAAAGCCTTATCAGTGCCCTTTTGGGAACCAGTGAACTGAGGCGGCTTATGTTCTTCAGTCTTCTTAGCAGGCGGAATATGACGGGCTTCAGTCTTCTTATGTGCAGCAGGATGCAAATTATGGGCTTCAGTCTTCTTATGTGTAGCTGGCGGCTTAAGGGTCTCTGCTGGTAGTTTATGTGCTGCAGCGGCCTGAGGATTAGATGCTCCTGTGTTCTGATGGATTTCGGACGCGGGAGGTTTCTGAGTGTAGGGTGGCATATGATCCTCATGAGCATGGGGAATTTCTTCGGTTGGGTGGTGGAAGTCAGGGTGATGGGAATCTAGTGAATGGAGTTGCCCGGGGTGATGGGCATCGTGAGGATGGTGACCTTCTGGGTGATGGACATCGTGTGGGTGGTGCCCCTGTGGGTGATGTACATTATGGTAATGTGCAGCATGGGCGGCCTTCTTACGTGCAAGTACCCTCCTAGCAAGCTGTAATTTACTCCGAAGTGTTGAAACCATTTCTTTCTGAAAGTTTCCTTTTTTCTTATTTGCTAGTTTTTTATTTTTCATTTTTTCCTTTTGTTTCTTTGTCGACTCTTCATCTTCATAACCCTGTAAATGTAAATCTAGCAGATCGAAATCTGGAGGATATCCTAAATCCGTAAGCTCTTCAGCTTTTAACTGTAAAGAGAAAGTTGAAAATTATTACATAAAATAAGTATTCATAGGTAAACTATTATCTAATCCACTTTAATGAAATATTTTCAAATGTTACTAATTGGCAAACTCACCAAAGCATAGTAATGCCAGAAAATCCACTGTAAAAAGAATAGAAACAGTGTCATTATTTTCTCTTTCGTATGGTTGTGACTATGACATAAATTAATTAATTTTGATATCTGTTTTAAGGAGGAATGAAATAATAGTTAATAGTTTTCTTACAGTCAGGAGAGCAATCATAAGGATCATAGCAGAAGAATATATTGCGTAATAAAACACGTGTTCTCTTATTATGTCCATAAAAAATGTCTGATATTTGTAAATCTCTTTGCCTCTTAAAGGGAAATCGCTTTGTTTAAGTTTTTTCTCCAGTTCTTTTTCCGGGTCACTTATTTTCTCACAGCTCTTAGAAATTAGTAAAGTACATTTTTATTTTTGGTTGACAAATATAAAATATGATAATAATTATTATTATTCGTAAAAATTTTAATTGTTTATTTTACTTTTGTCCAGAATTTTTTTTCAAACTCTTTCTTCTCCTTGTCATTTCTATAAATACCTTTGCTGCTGTAAATTCGTTTAGTAGTTGTAGTAGCCGTAGTTTCTTCATGAGAAACGTCCCAATAGATCTCACCGCCCGATATTTTTAATTGGGTTTGAGAAGTGTAGTCCAATATTTGCAGATATGTATTTGTATCTTTAATTTTATCCTTAAAAGTTACCCCATTCGGTTTTAACTGTGGAGGTTCACCTTTCATAATAGACCTGATGGACCGCAAATCTTGTCTTGATAACACTTTCGCTGTCGTTTGTATGTCCATGAAAGTCCCCCTTGGAAATTTGATGATATCTGTGGTTGCCACGTCAAGTATATTACCAGTTGTAGGCCTGAATGTAATTTTTTCCATTTCGTCCATACATTTATCCCGACAGCAACTTTTTGGGAGATAATACTTTTTCTTCTTGTCGTCAGGATCACTTAATAGAAGTGGCCACGACTGCAAGATGTCCACATCATCCCACCCACAACATTTCTATAAAAATTAGAGCAATTTTGTAATTTAATTTCTTGTTATTCAATATGAAATCAATTTAATTCATTTATAATATGTAAATCCGTCCTAATAATTCAGCTCACTATTTTTTCATTAGGTCTGTTCTTACATGCTCTGTTTGGATGTGATCAAAAAATCGGAACAGTTCCACAAGTTTGTCATGGTTTGCTTTTTCCTTTTGCAGAACTTTATTAGTTGTTTCGATATAACTCAAAACACTTTCAAAGTTATCATATGTATAAAAATAATAGCATCTTGACGCAGAATTTAAGGCCAAGTTGAATACGACCGTTACAATGAATAGATACTGTTAATTATAAAAAATACAATTAAAATCCGTCACGCATTCGATTATTCATTTAAACAGTCCGATTGTAATCGAATGATTCGATTACGCAATGTATTTAGTTTTGATATTAGTTTTACCAAAATTCCATTAGCGATCGAGCTTACTCTTAGTGCCAGAATGATAAACCCATAAACAACGATACCAATGAAAAGGGCATTAGCTGTCCAACATTTATTGTATGACTCGGACGCATACTGTGTCGGAGGTATTCCGACAATGTTGCCCAACTCTTCTAATTTTATGAACATTGCTATTCCAGCAGCCTTAAAGTCAAAATTTTATTAAGTTGCCCAATTTTAAATGTTAAATGAAGGCCTTCGATCTTATAACTACTGCTTCAATAGCTTCAAGGTTTCAAAATTGCCATAATATTATTAGAAAAGATTAAAGTAATTTTTAAAAGTTGATAAGAATCACCAAACACGGGATGAAGAATATTATCAATTTTTGCTTCAGAAGATTTCTCATGATTTCAGAAAAACCATCACCCCCAAGTTCAGCTAATTCCTTTGCAGTCGTAACTATTGCTGATTCCCGTCGATTTCTATTCTTGAGTGCCGAACCGAGCAGCCCCCAACCTTTATCTTTGCCGAACTGACCAGCCAAATTTACAGGACGAGGTCCACTACCTTTCACAGCTTCATTACCTTCTGTCGGTTCAGCTGTCGGTTTGTCTTTCTCTTCAGTTTTTTCCTGGGTTATGTTCTTCGTTTCGCTTTGCAATTTTCCAGGCTGCATCTTCTTTTGGAGATCAATCTTTTTTCCATGCTATAGAACGAAAAATTTTAAAAAAAAATTTGTGCATTCAAGGCTTATTGATTTCTCTTCGGCTTTCAGTCTAAAATATGCAGATATTAACATTTCGTTACATATGACAATATGAGTCGGATAAAAATTATTTAACCAATTAACCATACCTAACGAATTGCAATCTAACTGACATACAGTGTCGCTAATAAATTACTAAATTAAATTATGGCTCTCTCGCTCTCTGTGGAATATTTCTATTCTATTAATTAATACGAAAATGCATGTATTTACCTTTTGAGGAGGGCCGGTGATAGGACCATGAGTTGGACGTCTTTTCAACTGATCATGATCGTGACCGGGACCTTTAAAATGGCTTTGACGTCTTTTCAATCCAGTTGCATCCTTTTTAAAACGCATTTATAAATATTTTTTAATACTTATTGAAAGGAAATGATTCCTAAAAATATGTATACAGGGACAAAAATATATTTTGTAGAATATGCATAGTCAAGGACGTATCTAAGATTCTCTAAAATGGGAATGACTCGAGAGGTTTCGGTGCGAGAGGATGAATTGTAAAATTAGCAGCCAAAGGCTGCCAAATAACTATTTTGTTCCGAAATCTGGAGTCTAGAGGGACTCAAGCCAGGTGAACCCATTCATAGATATGCTCTTGAATATAATATTTATTACCTGTTCATGACCGGGACCTTTGACATGACTTTGACGTCTTTTCAATCCAGTTGCTTCCTTTTAAAATGCATTTAAAAATATTTTATAATTCATATTTAAAATAAATGATTTCTAAAATATGTACAATGTAAATAATCACATTAAACATTAAAGTATACCTGATGATCGGGACCTTTAACATGACTTTGACGTCTTTTCAATCCAGCTGCATCCTTTTAAAATGCATTTAGAAATATTTTATAATACTTATTGAAAATACATGATTTCTAAAAATACGGATAATGTAAAGTAAACAAGCATGTTCAACGGGACAAAAATATATTTTGTAAATATGAATGGTCAAGGAATCAAAGGTATCTAAGAATCTCTGAAATGGGAAAAGGCTGATAATTTTAGCTAAGTAACTCCCTTTTTCCGGAATCTAGCTAAAGGTTTGAGCCAGGTGAACCCATTCGTAGATACGCTCTTGATTAGATATTACCTGTTCGTGACCGGGACCTGCGATATGACTTTGACGTCTTTTCAGTCCAGATTCATCCTTTTAAAATGAATGCAAAAATATTTTATAATAGGAGAACTACTTCAATGATTTATATATTAATTGTTTAATCAACTAAAGAACCTCTTTGAATTGTTACGTGTAATAATTATACTATGCATATGAGCCTATCAGAATATTAATAAAAAATTACAAACCTTTGGATTGTTTTGATCATGATCGGGACCATGAATATGACTATTACGCCTATTTTGTCCAGTTACATGCTTACAAAATTCAACACATAAAATGGAAAACAATTAGGAGATGTTAAAAATAGCATGGACTTTTCAGTGAATATCCATTTATAATTTAATCCCTCTGTGTCACACTGAAGAAATGAATAACAATTAAAAAATACCGGATCGTGCTCGGGACCGTGAATATTACTTTTACGCCTTTTCAACCCTGGAGCATCTTGCTGTTAATCAAAACGTTGTAACATTACAAAATATAGATATTTTTATATTTAAATAAACCACGAAATATTAAGATGTGATTTTGTAAGAAAACTAACCTTTGGCTGATCTGGACTTTCTCCTAAAACCTTTTTCAATGGCGGTATTGGCATTTCTAAAGTTATAATTCTGTCATCAGTCAGTCAGTAATAAAAGTTGAAAGTTTCAATAGTCATTCAGAACTGAGTTTACAAAATATACAAAATAACTGAAAGATTTATGAAAACCTCTAGTAATTTTTGTTAATAATTTTCAGCCCAATTGTCTGAAGTCTGACTGAAGTCAATTTTAAATAAAAGAAAATTCTCTCTTATAGTCATAATGTGTCGTTGCCGTGTTGCTACGTCTTTTCTTAACATGTCAATTTGTAAGAAATGTAAAATTTTGGAAAAATAGATGAATTTTGGTTGGATTTGGTAGTCACACCCCGTAAAATATTTTAATGGCAAAATTTTTTATTTTTTTGTAATTCAATTTCATCCAATTTACTTTAGTAGTTTATTTTTGATTTTTGGTATATTTTATTTTGGTTTAGTCTGTTTTTTTCTTGTAACAACCTGAAGATGCTATTTCACCTTTAAAACGATTTCCGTTTATATGTGGCTCTCTCAAATTGCAATCCAAGATACGGGCCTGTGACTATGATAAATAATATTAAACAATACTCTGTTTGCTTTTTATATTTTAACGATTTTACTATTTGTTTTATTTTATTTTCGCCACACTCAACAATTATATTAGTGTAAATTGATTAACATTCATTCATAACAGTACAAACAAACCACTATTACAAAACATGAAATTCCATTTAGTCAAAAAGTAAATAATTAGTACCTAAAGTACAAATAATGTTTTTAGCATGTCGTACGAAAGGACCAAATTTATGCGAAAGTAAAATTAAGCTAATGACAAATAATAGTAGCACTAGTCGGTCAAGGTAACTATTATAAATATTACACATCATCATTACCACCTGCAACTTTTGCCAACTACTATTTAGCTATATACTACACAACGAGTCTGGGCTGGTGCTTCATCGTGTACACAACTAAATTCTGTAAGGTTACTGTGAATCTCGTAAGAATTATTCTGTTAA